>JAECUM010087753.1:0-14682 GCA_016617855.1 Megalonaias nervosa | reverse complement strand
CAATACCAAAATTAAAGGAGCACTATTTCTAAATACGACAATATATAAAATTCCGGAGAACTCAAAAAGGACTATTGTCCTTGTAAAAATAAGCTTTCTGACCCATTTGGACATGCATTAATCAGCTAAGTAAAACTTCCATATTTTCAAAAGTTACGATGCCGAATAATAATAATAATAATAACAACAATAACAATAACAAACTACTGCATTGTGAATAAATCTTTATATGCGGATTTACTAATTTACTTAGCTTTGAACATTAAAATAAAAATCTTGCTGTTATAGTAAGATGTGTAGGTTTTAGTTACCTCAATATATTTAATTATAAATGAATGTAAATTTGTTTTATGTTTCTCATTTCATGAAACCTGTTTCATAAGAGGCGTTCTTTGTCAAAATATGAAAGACGTTTCTCAATGTTCTGACAGTGTTTAAAATCTCTACATTGTTATCATTGACATTCGTAATGCTTACGTTAAGGAAACTATTATTTTTATCCCCATGCATCTTTTAGAAAGGAGGGACTTGTCCTACTGCTTTTCTCCCTGACCGTCAATCCCTCCATCAGTATATTTGTATATCTACCTTTAAAGACAAAGACTTGAAACTTTAAAATATATTTGGTGGTAGTATTTAAATGTGCACAGTGCTTTCAAGATTTTAATAATATCTCTTGGGAGGGACCAAAGTTTTGGAGATTTTTTTTACTTAGAAATATAAATATTTATAAAATTCAGGTTGGAAATCTGAACGTTGCTTTGTGTCATCTTCAATGCCAGGGCCATAACCTATGTATTGGGATATGGGGTTACACTTTCTGGTCTTGGCCAGAGAAGGTCCCTGTGGGTATGCTTCCTCTAAGTCACAACGTGGAAACTGGTAAGATCCCCAATCAATAACCTTATACAGGTCTGATGGATCTGAGACAGAACTAGACATACCCGTATATCCAATACAGACAAATGGTCATATCCCTTAGGTTGTAGACCTGCCTCCGTGTTGTAGCTTAGAAAGAGTTGAGATCCACATCAAGTAACTATACATTGGATGCAGCACACACGAACAAATCACACACGTTTAAAATACAGACCCACGTAAAAAAAAAAAAAGACTTGGCCTTAAGTCTTCAATTTGAATCTCTTGAGATCCCCTGCTTATACATAGGTTTGAAGGGCATCAGGAAACAACATTATACGTTTATGCAGCACAGACCCTGAATTGTGCCCTTATGGATGGCAACTTGAATATACACTTGTTAGTTATATATTTCTTGTAAATCAATCTGGAGATCCTACGTTAAAAACAAATCATAATTTCAGTGTCCCACGTATGATATGAAGAGGGACACGTATCATTTGAGAGGGACAAATGTACTGTACTATCGGCCAATGTGGATATGTGCGAAAGCTTGTCAGTTGCTTCTCGTGGGTCGGTGGTTCTTTCCGGGGTTTCACGGGTTCTTCCTCCACCATAAATACTTGCAGCCGTGTATAGCCTATCGTGTGATGGAAAATGGCGTCAAACCCTAAAACAACAACAACAACAACAACAACAACAACTGTACCAACATGTTTTCCTTGAACATTTACATTATTGCAATACAAAGTATATCATACGCGCAAGTAACTCAGGGAAAATATTATCTGGTTAACATGAAATGACCTGTAGAATGGAATTTTCCTCGAAGGATCTTGCTCTATCTCTCTCTCTCTCTCCCTCTCTCTCTCTCCCTCTCTCTCTCTCATTTAACATTAGAGTACACTCGTTATCTTACAAACATCTATTGAAAAAGATTCATATGTTTTCTGTATTGTTCTTCTTTCAACATTTCCAAATTATTAATTCTCGTTTATGCAATCGGAAGCGTAAATGACTTTCCCATTTTTTTTTAAATCTGCTTGGCAGACCCTCCCTCTTTTGTGTCTTATATAATAACACCGGGACTCTTGTCGAGCTTCATAAAGAGAACATAGTGAGATGCTTGTGCATGAATAATCTTACCAATGGAAAATAAAGATGAGTAAACTATGTGGGTAACAATAGAAAGAAAAGTAGCAAGGTCTTGTGTGACTTTTTGTATATATCATGACTTTTATATACGTCTCATCCACCTATATACTACATATATTTCCATGATAAACGCTCCATAATTCGATTTGAAAAAAAAAACATCAATCGATTTGTCTCCACTAAAATCTTTTCTTTCTGGCCAGAACGGTTTTTCACTTTCAACATTGTTCATGTTCTTAGATTAAGTTATACCCTATTTAATGGGTGTACTTTTGGGTATAGACTATACAGTTTGGGCTTTGTTCAAATATGCATCTATCAATAAACCGCAAGCTTCGTTTAGTCATTTTCACCGTCTGGACTTAAGAGGCAAATTGTATTTTAGAGACACCACTGACCATTTATACATTTTACATATTGGGTAATTCATTCATTGCACTTTCCGAGGCTGGTATTGTCTAGTCTGGAAAAATTAGTTTCCACTATTTTAATAACTGCTAAAGATAGTGTACTTTAGATTAAATCAGACTGATTTTTTGAGCAAATGGGAGCGGTCATTTTTGTTAGCTGTTAGACCAGCAAATAGTTCTTCTCTTTTTATTTCGGACAGTACTATTGGCGGAGACCAACGTTAGTTTGACACTATTTGTGTTGGAATTTTCAGACTAAATACTGTCGGACTATAGGCCGCTCGCTAGCAATTAATTTATTCATTTTCACCGACCATGGTATGCGGATCGCAAGTGAAATCCTCTTCATTTGAACCACGTCATTAAATCCTTCAGAACACTCACTTTTGAAATAATAATTACTGTCAGAACAGAACACCTGTGTATCCATCGGTTATTGGCCTGAAGTTTGAAATTGCTGACGCATGCGTGGACAGCATTATCACCCCAAGGTAATAGTAACAAGTGGATCCCTCTAGCGAGGACTACAATACGGGAACTGACTAATGCTTGCGACAGGGCTGAGTTTAAGTCTTGGAGTTACTCTTTCTATGGTGTGATGCTGCCTTGCACGCATATACAGATTTAATATGGTGTAATTTTGCCATTAATCAGAGCAAGACATTTATTTGTTTCAGCTATTGACAAAGCATTAAATTGTTGGTCATATATATATATATATATATATATATATATATATATATATATATATATATATATATATATATATATATATATATATATATATATATGCAGCATAATGTGGCACATATGGTGATAGAACAGAAACACAGTGGTATACCGTGTTATAACATTTTCCATGATAACAGCTACATTGGTCCATGGGCCGTATCACTGAAACATTTTCATTTCCAGTACTAATGATTTTTGCAAATTCCGGGTGTCGTTGGTGGGTTGCAAAAATAACTCCACAGGCCGCATGTGGCTGTTGGCCGCATGTTTAAGACCCCTGCTGTAATGCAATATCTCAGTTTTCAGGTCATTAGCATTCCTGTGTGTCCAAGGTGGTTCCCAGGAGATTGTGTTCAAGATCATGGAGCGAAGTGCTTTCTCCTGTAGAGTCAAATCTTCTGGAAGTAACATGTATTTATTATATGTGTCAATAGCATGGTCCTATCACTAACATCATAATCATGTGTGAAATTGTTGAACGGTTAGGCTTTAGATTGTAAGCTGTTTAATGATGGTGTTATTTGTACCACTATCAAGATCCTATCTACAAAGTTTAAAGTCACAGACATCTCAATGCTTAATTTTGTGATGTCTTGGCTGTATCTTAAAGCCATTAAACGTAGTATTATCTAACCACTATACATTATTAGATCTTGCCTTTTTGCAACTTTCACACTCTTAACCACACTGTTATTGTCACATATTTCTTGCCAAGTTTTGAACCGAATACTTAAATGTATCGAAATGAAATAATATGTCTATATCCATGCTATTCTGACAGTGTTTCATATACCTCCTCGTGGTTCTATTTTAAATGATATGGTATTCAGTGTTTATATCCAGGATGTATATATTACGCTGTTTACGATATTAGGAAGACTCCAAGCAGATGATACGGAGAGTGTGTTCTGTACCTTGTTCTATGTCATTGCATTGCACAAAATTAAAGTTCAAGCCAAGAACATGTGCTGTGTCTTCTTAAATTACAACTATTGATGCCTGTTTGTACAGTCGTCTTAAATAATACATATTATGCCAACATCTTCTGTCCATTCATCTACTAATATTTGACTGCCCAGATAACGTTGTGACATGTATAGATTTCTTGAAACACTGTCCATATACATATCTTTACCAGACAGTGTGTCAAATACCATGTACAGTTTCTCTGCCACTAGGTAAAGTTTACAACAAGGCAATGAATAATGTAATTACGTGATTTTGCATAGAAGTCAGCAACCACTCTCCATGTGCAGGCATAACATTTGAACTAATGAAGGTATTTTCATGCAGTGTTAGAGTGATGAATATCTAGATCGGAGAGTGTCTCATGCATTGATAGCTATACTCTCTGCCGGTGGCCCAGGTGACCGAATTGTCAAAAGTGCTCACCGTTACTGATCACTGCCATCTCACCACTGTATGCCTGGGTTCTAGTCTCGGGATCGTTCGATTTGGGTACGTCTGAAAACTTTTTAGGAACTTCCCGTGGTTCTTCCCGGAGTTTTCCCGGGTTCATCCTCCACCAGTTATACTGGACGCCATGTCTAGAATATCGTGTGTTGAAAAATGATGTTAAAACCCACAAGGAAAAACAACAACAATAATGACAAAATAATCTCTGCCCCAATGGTTAATATCGAATACAATCGAAGTCAGTGACCTGACTCCTTGTATATGACCTCGTTTTTTAAATTATTAATGTACTTGGATGCAATTATATCCAGCTCTACATTTGATCATATAGCGGGCAGGTTGGTAGCCCTCAGATCAAGGTTGCTGGTAGGGCAGGGAGGGCATGATATGGTATATAATGTACTGTGTGATACTCTGGTAACTTAAGTTTCGATGTTGTATCACATCTCAATTTTTCTATGTCATCTTCAAGTTCAATGTTGTTTACTTCGTGGGCCTTTTCTACATACTTTCATCACTAATCCATAGAAAACTAATTATTTTCACGGGCGGTGGGTATGCACCTTGGATTTTTTTTTCAGACCAGATTTTTGTAACAATGCTGCAAGATGGTTATTTTTTTTTTTTTTTTTCAGCTAATGCAGTTGGAGGTAATAAGATTTTTCCCACAAGTTTCAGTGATATCTATTTTCAAGCTATATGAAGTCTGGCAATTTCTACTTTTCAGGGTAAAATATTCCAAACTGAAATGGTCACCGTTTACATCTATAAATCATATCATTACTATTTGAGCCCCAGAATGGGCGGGGGCGTCCAAAAATTTGGGGTGACCGACTTTTATTTTGGTCAGGGAAACAAGCAACCATTTCACAATTTGTGACCAGTGATTTTACCCGAATCAATTCTGATTTATTAGTCACCAAAAGCCAATCCGAGGCTTGTAGGGGGTCGACCTACCAAAAAGTGGCTTCGACAACACCCTCACCCCAAATCATGGGCGCATTTTACAATCGGAACCTTGCAAGAATGTTGATTTTTCCTGTACCAATACTGATGTGTTATTTACCAAACATGAATCTGATGTTTGAATAAAAACTGGGGGGGGGGAATATAAAATGTACCAATCAATGTTAATTTTTGCATCGATACTATTATAAGCTCAATGGAAACTACTGGCACTGGTCATTGTTCATGCTGCCCTCAGCGGAAAATTACTATCACGTGTATACATCGTGATTTTCTCCCACTCTGGTCCATTCTGACCTCAATGGAAAATTACTGGCACTGGTTACTATCCTTGCTAATCCTGAGTGGGAAACTACTGGTACTGGTTACTATCCATTTTGACCGCAATGGAAAGTTACTATCACGTGAATAAAAGCGTGATTTACTACCACTCTTGTCCATTCTAACCTCAACGGAAAACTACTGGGACAGCATTGCGCGATTATCAACATCCGCGCAATTGAAACTGAGTACTTGTCATCCGCTAAACAGGCAGTCTGCATTGTCATCTGTTGATCATGTTACGGTGGCAGTTGGCCTCTCCAACTGATGACTTTAAATCTGAGATGATGGATGTAAAACAAACTACACGTGCACAGGTATTACAGAGACTTTTATCCGTATACAAGCACTTGTAGACGAAGAATTTAATTTGAAACCATAAAATAGTCCTGTTATGTTATTTATATATTAACAGGTATCGATTTTTGCTTGAGCGTGTTATTATTAGCAGGTCAATTCGTCATAGGTATTTTTGTCGGGCTTGATGTGTGACTTGGGGATGTCTAAATTGCTAGTCGAATTGGAATTCTGGTAGTTAACTGTAGCTTAAAAAAATGGTTATTCAGAAATTTGTTATGTCATCTAACTTAGTGATCTGTAATTAATCGTTATTGTAATAATAATGAGTGATTCTGCGCTTAGAATGGAATATCATATGGCTAAATTAGCTTGACAGAGACTAGATGCCACTGTTTACTATCCATGCTAATCCTTAATAGAAAACTATAGGTACCGGTTGCTGTCTATTCTGACCGCAATAGAAAATTACTATCACGTGAATAAAAACGTGATTTACTACAACTCTTGTCCATTCTAATAGATATTTTTAGCCGGGCTTGACTTGTGACTCGGGAATGTCTAAATTGCCAGTCGAATTGGAATTCGGGTAGCTAATTGTAGCTTTAAAAAATGGTTATTCCGAAATGTGTTATGTCAACTAAATTAGTGATCATGCGCTTACTATGGAATATCATATGGCTAAATTAGCTTGACAGCGACTAGACGCAATTAGGAAATATATTCCAGTCCGCGATTTTGTCAAACAGCAGCTACGACAACGTCATTAAGTGCATGTATAATTTACAGAGGGTACAGAACAGTCATTTAAACCAATTGTCGACCCAACCAAAAAATTTGTTTCAGCATCTGAGGCAACGCAAAATCCTCTTGAGGCGTTACCTGCTGATATTGCTGGCCGTCTTCATGCCCACCTACCAAGAGTTAAAACCAACATAATAGAACACTTTACTGAGGTGGGCAACGCAGCCATCAGTGATCCAAAACAAGTGATTAAAGTTCCAGCGGGTTAAAGGTGATGACAACAATTTTAACTTTTTATCCGAACAGTAGGTGAGTATACTAAGAGAGTAAATGAAGAAAGGAGACAAAGACAAGAAGAAATGAAGCGTCAAGAAGCAGAAGAAGAAAGGAGAAAATCAAGAGCACAAGCTAGATCTGAAAAAAAAGAAAGGGAAAGAAGTGATTACGTCGTCAAATGAGCCCTAGCAGCGCTCCGGAACACAACCAGATCCGAACGACGAGCCCCCTGAAGGAGCAACCGGAAATGGCCTTGCCACTTCAGGTGTTTTCATGCGTGATCAGTCACCGGAAACACCAAACCTCGTTGAAAATGATATCATTAATCCCGATGGACGTATTGTTCCAGATATTCACTGGGTTGCATAGGCGGTTGATCCACGTAGTGTTGCATATTTTGATTTGTATGGATTGGCCTGCCGAGAGAATTTGTATGTATATCATCAGAATTGCTAGCAGAGTGCAAGGCACTCCTATTCGGTATTCAACATTACCAACACAGACAAAGACTGATCCACTTACATGCGGTCTAGAAGTAATCGCTGTACCTAACGCCATGTCAAGGTCATCAGCCCGGCCGCATAAAGTCGTGCGCGAGTACACTAGTGGTTGTTTAAAACAGGTTAATATATTATAATGATACATATTTACGGAAGATCTGCTAGGAGCAAGTCACCCAGTGATGTTGATCTCTCTGCGATTGCGACACGAAATGAACTTGCTCGTCTTATGTTTCTCGCCTAGGTCGCTGTTTGTCAGCATCAGCATGGCTGGCTAACGACGAGCAATATCAAATGGGTTGATATTATCCAGCCAGTTCCAGGTGCAACAACTATAACATCGTGGTATTTACTGATGGTGGAAACATCAAATACTCAAGCGTATCAATCGGAGAGACCAAAGGAGAGACCTTTTAAAGTCTTGCTAAAACCGGCCATAAAATGACCGGCGAACTCAACATGGGTAAAAATAATATTGAAATTTTGAAGGAATCAAAATCAGACGATGACGCCGCAACGACGAAGTACATGGACAACAACGACATTGCGATGAGTAGCTCGTTAATAACAATCAGCGATGGATTGAACACATTAAGATCTGAATATAATAATCATGCATCCGCGTTTACGAGTCATCTCAGAAACATACTTAGACTCACCGTGTTTTTTTGGGTTTTTTTGGAGTTAGAAATGTCGTAGACATTAGGCTCGCTGAAAGTTGCACACGACTGGATGACAGCGCAGAAAAAAATCAAAAAATTAAAAACACTGATGGTGAAGTTTATCATTCGTGTGTGTCCAAGGTGGTTCTCAGGAGATTGTATTCAAGATCATGAAGCGAAGTGTTTTCTCCTGTCGAGTCATATCTTGTGGGAGTATCATGCATTTATTATATGTGTCAATAGCATGGTCCTATCACTTACATCATAATCATGTGTGAAATTTGCTCACTTTTTATATTAGGGTTATACGTCATAAAGTCAGAGAAGGTAGTGTATTTAAACGTAAGTTTAATTTATAACTAATGAATGTGTCAATCATTTTCAGGATACTTTTATCAATGTTTGGATCATGCATCAAAATTCTTTTCTAGTCTCTGATGACAAATTCTCAAAGATAGTGATATAATAAGACGCCTATTTATCATGACCTAAAGTTATGCCACGTAACACTCTTGTATGACCCAGTTTTAAGGATCACTGATATGTTCCATGGTTAGGCTTTAGATCAAAAGCTGTTTAAGAATGGTGTTATTTATATCACTATCAAGATCCTATCTGCAAAGTTTAGAGTCAGAGCCATCCCAAAGTTTAATTTTGTGATGTATTGGCTGTAACTTAAAACCATAAAAAAGGTAGTATTATCTAACCACTATGCCTTTTTGCAACTTTATCGCTCTTAGCCACACTGTTATTGTCACATATTTCTTGCAAAGTCTTGAACCAAATACTCAAATTTATCGAGATGAAACAATATTGTCTATATCCATGATATTCTGAAAGTGTTTCATATACCTCCTTGTGGTTCTATCTTAAATGTTATGGTATTCAGTGTTTATATCCAGGACGTATATATTACGCTGTTTACGATATTAGGAAGACTCCAAGCAGATAATACGGAGAGTGTGTTGTATAACTTGTTCTATGCCATTCCATTGCACAAAGGTAAAGCTCAAGCCAAGAACATGTGCTGTGTCTTCTTTAGTTACAACTATTGATGTCTGTGTGTACAGTAATCTTAAGTAATACATATGATGCTAACATTGTCTGTCCATTCATCTGCTAATATTTGACTGCCCAGATAACGTTGTGACATGTGGAGATTTCATGAAACTCTGTCCATATACATATCTTTACCAGACAGTGTGTCACATACCATGTACAGTTCCCCTGCCACTAGGTAAAGTTTACAAAAAGGCAATGAACAATGTACTTATGTGATTTTGCATAGAAGTCAGCAACCACTCTCCATGTGCAGGCATAACATTTGAACTAATGAAGGTATTTTCATGCAATGTTAGAATGATGTATATCTAGATCTGATATTGTCTCATACATTCATAGGTATACTCTCTGCCGGTGGTCCAGGTGACCGAGTTGTCAAAAGTGCTCACCGTTACTGATCACTGCCATCTCACCAATGTATGCCTAGGTTCGAGTCTCGGGATCGTTCGATTTGGGTACGTCTGAAAACTTTTTAGGAACTTCCCGTGGTTCTTCCCGGGGTTTCCTGGGTTCATCCTCCACCAGTTATACTGGACGCCATGTCTAGAATATCGTGTGTTGAAAAATGGTGTCAAAACCCACAAAAACAACAACAACAATAATAACAACAAAATACTCTCTGCCCCAATGGTTAATATCGAATACAATCGAAGTCAGTGACCTGACTTCTTATATATGACCTCACTTTTTAAATTATTAATGTACTTGGATGCAATTATATCCAGCTCTACATTTGATCATGTAGCTGACAGGTTGATAGCTCTCAGATCAAGGTAGCGCGTGAGATGGTATATCGCGTACTATGTGATACTCTGGTAACTTAAGTCTCGAGGTTGTATCACATCTCAATTTTTGTATGTAATCGTCAAGGTCAAAGTTGTAGACTTTGTGAGGATTTTCTACATGCTTTCATCACTAACCCATAGGAAACTAATTATTTTCACGGGCGGGGTGGGTGGGTGGGGTGGTTATGCATCTTGAATTTTCTTTCAGACCAGATTTTTTTTTTTAACAATACTCCAAGATAGTTAATTATGTTCAGCTAATACAGTTGGAGATAATAAGATTTTTCCCACAAATTTCAGTGATATTTATTTTCAAGCTATATGAAGTCTGGCAATTTCTGCTTTTCAGGGTAAAATATTCCAAACTTAAATGGTCACAGTTTACACTTATAAATCATGTGATTACCATTTGAGCCGCAGAATGGGTGGGGGCGACCAAAAATTGGGTACGACTGACTTGACAATTTGTGACCTGTGATTTTACCGGCAGCAATACTGATTTATTAGTCACCAAAAGCCAATCCGAGGTTTGTAGGGGGTCGACCTACCAAAACCGTGGATTCGAGAACACCCCCACCCCCAATCACGTCCTCATTTTACAATCCGTGCCTTGCAAGAATGTTGAATTTACTTGTACCAATCCTGATGTATTAGTTACCAAATGTGAATTCGAAGTTTGCATGAAATCTCGGGGGGGGGGGGGGGAACAATAAAAAAATGTAAAAATCAATGTTAATTTTTGCATCGACACTTTTATAAGCTCAACGGAAAATTACTGGCACTGATCACTGTCCATGCTGCCCTCAGCGGAAAATTACTATCACGTGTATACAGCGTGATTTTCTACCACTGATCATTCTGACCTCAATGGAAAATTACTGGCACTGGTTACCATCCATGCTAATCCTAAATGGAAAACTAATGGTACCGGTTACTGTATATTCTGACCGCAATGGAAAATTACTATCACGGGAATAAAAGCGTGATTTACTACCACTCTTGCCCATTCTAATAGGTATTTTTAGCCGGGCTTGACGTGTGACTCGTGGATATCTAAAGTGCTAATCAAACTGGAATTAGGGTAGTTAATTGTAGCTTTACAAAATTAGCTATTCCGAAATTTGTTATGTCGATTAAATTGAATTAGAGCTTTTTAGTGATTGGACTTATATTTTTAAATTCCAGGATTAATTTTTGGATTATATTCACAAACTGTAAGTCGTTTGTCACATGTTTGCCGTGTTTTCTAGGGAAATAAATTATTATGTTTAAATATACAAAGCTTATTGGCTTCACTCATTTCTTTGTTACATTCTACGAGCCTTGTTACGTAACAAAGAAAAGTGCGGGCTCGTCCGGGATATTTGAATGTTGGCTATAATATTTCAGAAAATTGTTTTTTTTGAAATTTAAATTCCCCTAATTTTGAGAATTTTTGAAATCCCAATTATTATTTCACGTTTTGTTTGAAATCTTTAGTGAAAACAAAAGGCTTTCTAACAATGTCCTCAAAAGTGGAGACTTTTCTTTCTAGTCCTACTCAGGAGCAGTTGGATAATTTGAAGAAAAAAAAAATGACTTGTTTGAACTTGCCAGAAAATATAACCTTTCTGAGGCAAAATCTTCCTTAACGAAGCAAGAAATTAAAAACATTTTGATGCAGTATTTGATTGAAAAGAATGTTTTGGATAAAAGTGTCTTGGCTTCGGTCAGTAAGTCTGTATCAGACTCTGACATAAAAGTAAAGGAATTAAAAATGAAATTCAAGATGGAATTGGAGTTAAGGAAGCTCGAGGTTCAGAAAGAAGAGAAACAAATGTAGTTACAATTAGACGAGAAACAACAGCAGTTGCAATTTGAGAAAGAGGAGAGAGAGACAAGAGAGAGAGAAAGATAAACAAGTGCAGATACAATTAGAAGAGAAGTACAGAGAGAGACAGGAAAGAAAGATAAACAAATGCAATGGGAGTTACAGAAATAACAAATACACTTACAGATGCAAAAAGAGAAGGATGAAAGGGAATTTCAAATTAAGCTAAAAGAAACAGAGCTGGCAAGTGAATGGCACATTCACACTCCACATACAAATTCAAGCTTTGACATTACAAAGAATATTAGGCTAGTACCCCCTTCTCGCGAAAAGGAAGTAGACCAATAATTTTTATTTTTTTTTATTTTGAAGAAGTTGCTTAAAATGTGAAATGGTCAAGGGAGTATTGGACTGAATTATTACAGTGTGTACTTTTTGGCAGAGCTCGAATAATCTATGCATCCTTGTCAGTACAACAAAGTTCTGGATATGATTTGGTTAAGGAATGCATTTTAAAGGGTTACGAGTTAATCCCTGAGGCTTATCGACAAAAGTTCAGAAACCATAAAAAAGAAGCTGGACAAACTTTTGTCGAATTTGCAAGAGAAAAAGAGCAGTTATGTGAGAGGTGGTGCTTAGCCAGGAAAATTGAACATGATTATGAAAATGCCAAACAACTTGTATTACTTGAAGAGATCAAGAACTGTGTTCCTAATGACATTAAGATTCATCTTGAAGAGCATAAGACCGAAACCTTGCAAAATGCTGCTCTTGCCGCTGATGAGTATTTCTTAACTCATAAAGCTTCTGTTTTTGGCAAGTCTTTCACTCAGCAGTCTACTGGTAGGAAGGTATTTCAGCCT
This sequence comes from Megalonaias nervosa, assembly GCA_016617855.1. Lineage (NCBI taxonomy): Eukaryota > Metazoa > Mollusca > Bivalvia > Unionida > Unionidae > Megalonaias > Megalonaias nervosa. Next base: position 1,825 of record JAECUM010087753.1, on the reverse strand, counting down.
AATACGACTCCTTCTAAAACTCAGTCTGGCACAACTTTTAAAAATCAAGCTTCTGATAAACTTGATTCAAAATCCTTGTCTCTTCCTACTTGTACCTATTGCAAGAAGAAAGGACACGTTATTTTTTATTGATTCAAACTAAAAAATAGGCATCAGAATCAAGATAGACCTATCCCAAATGCTCTTATTTCTAAGAGGTCAAGGTCACGGTCATGTACTGAAAGCAATACATTTGTTGGGTCTAATCAACCCCAGTCTGATTTTATTATGGTGTATTATGAACCATTCATGTTGAAGAGTTCTACATCACTCTTGGGTGATTTGACCAATCTTAACCCTATTAGAATTTTAAGGGATACAGGAGTTTCTCAGTCCTTTATTATCAGATACTTGCCTCTTTCTGAGAAGCCTTCTAATGAGAGTGTTCTCATTCAGGGAGTAGAGTGAGGCTTTGTCAACGTTCCTCCCCATTGTGTAAATTTGGCATCAGACTTAGTTTCAGGACCTGTGACAGTCGGAATATTGATTTCTTTACCCGTTGAGGGAATTCATTTATTACTAGGCAACGTCTTAGCTGGAGACAAGGTTGTGGTTAATCCACTTGCAACTGACAAGCCTTCTTTAGATCAGAAAGCCGATCCAATTGAAAAAGAATTCCCTAATTTATACCCAGCTTGTGCAGATACTAGAGTTATGGCAAAGAAAGCTCTTGAGAATGATATTGATCAGGAATGTATTCCTTTAGGTGATGCAAGTATTGGACAGGCCATTGATGATGTCACTTTCACTCCTTGTTTGGATCAATCAAAGGTTTTGATTTCATTGATCCCCTTTTAACTACTCATTCTTTTTTATCTAATCAGGGTGACAAACGACAATCACTTGTCATCGAACAGAAAAACGATTAAATTACTTGTGTGTTAGTTTTAAATTCAATTTTTATATTTTTGTTTCATTACATTTTATTCTAATGATTATTTTCACGGGATTTGATATGTTAAAAAAAATATTCAGACTAATTAAAACGCAGAAGTATGACTTAAACACTTTTAGCTCACTTTGGTTCATATATTTTGTAAACATTGAGTGAAAAAGATTGGCTATTACCAAGGTCATGTTCGGCCCACGTGTTAGCCATGTTGTATACAGCCTTTTACATTTATATACAGCGTGAGAATCTGATTCTTAGATGGGGCTATTCTGGCCTACGTGTAAAATAGCATTTGTTTACTGCGATATTCGATGAACTAAATGACCACGTGACCCATCACGCGGGTCTGAAATGACGTTTTAGTTGGGTTTAAATACGCATTCTTAGTATTCTTCTGGCAGTCGTAAATAATACCTGCAGGAAGAAAGGTATTTCTGTTGGTGCCGTTTTAAATTGAGTTTCATTATTTAAAAAAAAAAATTCTTAACCTGGAAAATACTCTTCTTCATCAAAATTCTTGGACAAAGACATTTATTGGAAATTTATCCTGGATTTCTAAATTGGAACATTATAAGGTGTGATTCAAAGAGGAACTGTTGACATTCGTTCATCTGACGTCATCGTCCTCCATATTGGAATGTCGTCGGGTTTCTGACTTGGATTCAATTAGAGCTTTTTAGTGATAGGACTTTATATTTCTAAATTCCAGGATTAATTTTTGGATTATATTCACAAACTGTAAGTCCTTTTTCACATTCTTACCGTGTTTTCTAGGGAAATAAATTATTATGTTTAAATATACAAAGCTTGTTGGCTTCACTCTTTCCTTTGTTACTTTCTACGAGCCTTGTTACGTAACAATATATATATATATATATATATATATATATATAT
>JAECUM010087747.1:0-11143 GCA_016617855.1 Megalonaias nervosa | reverse complement strand
AACATTGTATTCAGAAATAAACGACAGAACTAGCTGTCATTAGTGCATTATGTAAGAGTTTTAGTTTCTGTCAGGATTCAAATAAGCTGAGTCTCTTGGCAACATGTAAGACGATATTAATTCATATCTAGGTTATTATTTCATATTTTTATAATTTTTTTTAAAACGGCAATATACATAATTGAAAATGCATCTGTTTGACTTGATAACTCTTACTCCTATTTGATTCCTGCAGAGTTATCTCTCTTAATTACAATGGAGTGCCTGGTACCTCGTGCCAGAGGATGTCACGATAAACAAGTAGAACTGCATATGTAAACAGAATTGGGTATGGCTCCTATATTCTCCTAGAACTTAATTACACAACATGTACAATAAAAGTTTATTAAATCTGTTCTTGTCTTATCTGTTTGTAAGAGTGCCTCCCTTGGACACATCACCAGGGGTAATGCATTGCATTTATCGCTGGCCAGACATGAAGAAGGGTAAAAACATTTCACCCCAGTATAATGTGATCTGCATGAAACTCCTGGACATACAGATAAAGTCCCCTTATATAAAGATCTATGAAAACACACACAATACCTATTCTATATAAAACATAAAAAACATAACACTGCTGCACATTATATGACTGTACAAGCTATATATCAGAACTTAGCATTAATTGCAAAAACCAAAAGTTATCTAAACTAGGTTATTGTGACTTTCTTCAAAGAGGTCTTCCTCAAAATAAATGAACCAAGCAAGTTTCAAATCCAAACTTTGCATCCAACTGGTAGCCAAAAAACATCCTATTTGATGTCTTGTTTTCTAAGGCATTATTGATTTAACAGGTATTGTTTCCTTATCAGGACAATAAAATAAGGTGTGTAAAATCTATTCTTAATTATTAAATCATGATGTGTTTAGCACTGAATACTATTATTACTATATATGATCTGACATATCAAGTATGCTATTGATATTGCAAGTCATCTGTGAATTGCTTAGATACAAAAAGTTGTATCAATTGATAGTTTCTAAAATAACAGCCAAATTAAAACAACAAACCAGATGGCCAAAAGTGATGTTATGTTTACAGCAGACTGCATGAGAATGAGACCAGATGCAATATTCGAGTTTTACAGTGTGACCTGGCCTTTATTGAATTAAAGCATGCACTAAAAAAGTTTAATTACACAATAATATTACAGAGTTAGCTCTAAATGTAAATACTTACAAAGACACATATGCCTTTAACATCACTGCCAACAAAAATGCCATTTGGAATAGAGATAACAATGCTTGACCGAAGCTACAAAGACAAATAAACAAATATTAAATGTGGTTGTGTCATCAGCAACTTGCTTGAATTATATACATTTGGATTCTTAATGATCTTGCAATGAATCATAAGCTTTTACCACACAAAGTAAAAAAAATAATGATGCATCATCTATTATGATACACTAAACAAATCTTTATACACTAATTCTAGTGTTTAGAACTCACCTAACTCTATAAAGAAAAGACTTTGAAACACAGGCTATTCGTGAAGTTTTACAAGAAACGTTGACAATACAAACTGATATATTTAATCAAAGGCCAATGATAATATCTTTTCAAATAACACTGTACAGTATAAAATATTTATCAAACATGGTGTATATGATTATTTTATCAAAGTATTTTGATGCCTAGACTTCAAAATCTAAACATAAATCCAAGCGTGACACATATCTTCATTGCAATCAGATCTTGTCCAATGATATATTAGCACAAAAAGGACGAGGGCACAAATTTAAGACAGTGCTGTGGAGGATGTTGAATGGGATACATTCAGTTCAAGTATACATATATTTGGTTCAGAGGGTGGTATTAAGCAGTAGGAGGTGTTAAGTAAGGAATCAAAGGCATTCATGTTACTGTAACATATGTTGCTAAATTTGACCTGATTTCATAAGGCCAGTAGTCTGAAAAATGCCCTGCGCACACTCCTTCCAGAATATGTTAACATCTACCGATAGTATCCCATGCTCCTCCACAAACGTTCTCATTGCCAATTTCTCCTATCTCCATTTCTTGGATGATCTACTCTTATCTGGGAACTGTAATAAATAAACACTTAAGAGCAATAATGTTGGAAACAAACTATAAGTTGGAGTTGGTACTTGTCCTTTCAATGTTAGACATAATAAAATATCTTGGAACACAGTTTTGATTCAAAAAATTTTAAATACAAAGAGGTCTTAGTAATTCAATAGCTACTTCATAATATCATTATTTCTTATCTACTGACTTTTGAAATTAAAGACCACATTGTCATCTCTCCGCATTTAAGGTAATAAAAGCTGCTAATTGTATATTTGCAAAGTTCTGTTATTATTAGAACCAAGATGATTTATAGGAAGAATATGTTAATATGTTATAAATGTAACACTGGATTACAAGCTAATATAAATGTTCAATTCATTGGTTTCACAGTGTCACATTGTGTTTGATGTATGTGTAACATTGGCATGGTCATGAACCAGAGCAGCAGAGAGGGTGAACAGACCATTTTGCTTGAGACATTATTTATAAAAAAAATAACCTTTCTACGAAAAGGAAATCTTAAGGTCAGCGACGTTAAACCACAATCTCTCACTGACGTGAGATTTCTTAGGGTTAGCTTAATCTCGTTACTTTATCTCTGACTCTTTGGTTTTTTTTATGGTGTGTTTATTTTACGTGTTGGTCACTCAATGTTGGTCGTTCACCCTCTCTGCTGCTGTAATTAACCAAAGATTTTATCCAGACCTATACGATATCTAGATCTTGGGTCATGTAAATTTATTGTTATAAATCCGAACGGAACAGCTTGTGCTTTTGAAAAGAAGTTTCTAAATTTAATCATATTCATGTCCCCTGAACACCAGGTATAATAAATGTTTTGTAAAGTATAAATATCTACTCCATTAAACACAATTAAGATATTGCAATTATCTCTGATCACTTTAGGAATTTGCGTGTATTTCTGAGTTAAATAAATTACGTCTGTATTTTTGTGACGGCCTCGCAAAAATATCCGAGCTGGATTGGATTGTTTGTCCAACATTACATCATCGTATACTACGAGATTATTGATACATCCATCAAGATCGTCTATAGATGGAGCTTCATCGATATCGGTAATAAAATCAATAGCATCATTATCAGGACACGTCAGCGACTTTGCATTTTCATTAAAATCTTTAAGTACTTCGTATCATCGTTGATCATCTACAGATGGTGCTACTGAATATAATTTATCCCACTTGAGCCATCGCATTATCAGATTAAGTAATAATTGCGTTTTACCAGACCCAGATGGGCTAAGTATAATTGCTCTGATGGAATTTGGTAGCGCTGGATGATGCTTGACTGGCTCTTGTTTTCGTGTCACTGAAAAGTCAATTATATCCATATAATAAATAATATGAATTTATATTGTGTGCGATGCAGAGCACCCACGTCCACCACTGGATTAACGACAATAATAACAAAAAATAACAGGCGCGCACTTACAGGCAGGTGTGCGAAATGTGGTACAAAAAAAATACAAATTTATTTCATTAAAGACAGGTGGTGATATCGCTGGTTCTTTAGGTAAATTACCAGGAGCTCCATGGGCAAAGTATCCTGGTGAAAAACATTTACCTGGATATAATTATTGTGGTCCTGGAACTCGTCTCGATATCAGACTCGATAACCAGGACCAACCAAAACCTGGAGAGTATCCAATAAACGCAATTGATCAAGCGTGTCACATTCACGATGTCGCGTATAAAAGTAAGGACCTACAACAACGACATCTCCCCGATATAAAATTAATTCATGCCATAAATAATATAAAAGATAAATCACTTCGAGAAAGATTAGCTGCTTTTCTGGTAAAAGCTGGTATGAAAGGTAAAATAATGTTAGGGGCTAGTAATTAATCAACTGCTTATTATCATAATAATGGAATCTGTTTATTATAGCCCAAGAGGCAGATTCAGAATAACTAATTATATCTTCATGTTTTATTCTCCATTCGCCCCATGATGCATGATCGTTAATATGCAATTGTTTTAACGAATCCGCATATTTTTTGTTTATATAAAGTTAATCTGTCGCGACTCTGACTGAGTAACGAGGAAATCTGTTTATCATAGATAATAAATTTATCGAAACGTACGCTAGCATCGAAGATCTTAAATGAGTAAACTGCGGTGACTCACCATCAGTATAGATCACAATTGTACCTAATTTAGTTCCGTCTGATAAATAAGCATTACTGCGACTTATAAACGTGTTTTTCTCTGTTGTATCAGCGATTATAAAATCGAGTTCAGCATCGTCCATAATTAATCTTGTACACGCTCGTTTATGATCATATAATCCTCCTTGCGTAAATTTACCGATTATTTTTTTGCCGAGATCTTTTGCAAATTTCTCATCACTTTCTCTCCTGCATTCACTTATACTATTAGTAATTATAACAATATCATCTTCAGGATTAGGAAAATCTCTTCTAGCATCAATAAATACATCCGGTTCTGGCAACCAAACTTGTTTCTGCACGCGGTATGATATAATTGCTTCACTTACGTTCAACGACATTAAACTTCCAGCATCAAGCATATACTTTATTAGTACTATTGGAGCCCAACGTCGCTCTGAAAAATGTCTTCCAAACCACGCATAAACAATGGGATGGAGATCCTCGTAAAACTCGAACGACTCTAAACAGGCGAATCAGGTTAAGTCAAAAGGTAAAGTCCGTTTGTCGCTACTCTGGTCATCTCGTGTGTCGGATGTCCAAATCTCTTAAAGTATTCAGAACATTCTCCGTATCCAAGAAAACTTCCAGGATAACACGCTACCATATCAACTGAGATAACGTCATTATAATCGTATTTAGTATTCCACAATCCACCGTGTCCGTATTCGATGCAACTTTTCTGGACATCTTCAAGAAATTCCAATCGTGTCGGTTTCCATGAATTTTTCTCCTGAGCGTAGTGAGCAGCAATTGATGGAACGGTAAAACAGTTATTAAGTAATTGTTCAACCTTAATATCATCAGATGTGTATTCACGCCAAAGGCGTTGTGCAAGATTTTTCATTCTTCATGGAGAGATTCTGTACGATAAATGTCGCCATTAGACCGTACAAACTGATCATGATAATCATATTCCGAACTCTGAAACAGCCACACAGATACAGGGTCAATTTTACTGATATTTTTGATAGCATCAAATACATGACCACTATAAAATTTAACCGTTCTGTCTCGTGGAAATATTGTTACTGCCACAGTCCATGCATGTGCGTTATGATCAATAATATCTATCGAAGCTCCTCTTGATTTATATTTTGGTTTGTACAAAATCTCTCCGGTTAACGTCTTCACTGTTATCGGAAATTTTAATTTCTTTCCCAGCTCAGCAACGTCGCTGATAGACGCTCCGGTATCTTTAACTGTTTCTGCCCAGGTGTTTATTTTTTACGTCGTAAATCCGTTAAACCGTTTCCGCGTATCGCGTTTGTGAAGTGTTCTGTAACCCGTTCAGCTACACAATTTATCCTTGACAATTTCATGGGTTTGAGATCCCTAACGTCAGGTTTATTATTTAACGGATATACCGCGTACACAACCGCAGTCACAGGGTATGCTCGTTCGTAATATGGTTTGTCAATACCAGTCAGTATTCCTGGTCTGGAATTTTTACTAAGAACAATATTATTTCCTGATTGCATATGGACAGAATCACGTTTGTCACCAATAATTCAAGTGTCATCGTCTGTCTTTACAATAAATTTTATTAAAATAAAATATTTCAGAACAAGGTAGTCAATAATCTCTCTTCCTCGTTTGTCATTCATCACATTAACAGTATTTCCAATTCTGAATGTCGACCACACATAAGCCGCACCATCGTGGCGAAATTCCTTTTTGGCTTCACGGATACGTTTTGTTATATCTTTATTCGTTAAAGCTAGATCTTGCATAGAAAAACTAAATTTGTGTTTCGGCAGTCTGTCAAGATCAAATCTAGCCCCAGAATGTTCAATCGGAGATAATTCCTGCATTATTATAATTAGGACAAATATATATTTAATTGAATTTTAATCTTTCGTATATGATTTAAACAAAGAATCGATGCCATTGGCTTATGATCGGATATACTTCTCCCTGTAACAAAGCATGCGTAAACGAATTCTGCGGCTTTCACATGCAATGCGTTAAACAAGGCAGTTTAGGACCAAAACCGTGTGTGCGGTGTGGTGTTGGAGTCAGAGGAAAAACTCAATTATGTGTGCAACGTGGTGGTAAAAAATACAGAGAGCTGAAACGATATTACGATAAAAAAATACATCTTCTGAATCTCCTATAAAAACCGAGGACGATTATCTCGCTAGATTTTCAAAATAATGATTTAAACAAATAATATTAGTACATAAATGGAGCAAAATGAATTTGCAAAGCATCCAATAATCACCAATTATGAAGCATCTCGTGATGGTGTAATTAGGCACTGTAGATTAAAGAAACCAGTCGGTAGTGTTAATAATACTGGTTATCTTCTATTTAATACCAGTAGAAATATAAATTATTTATCACATAGGTTTATCTACGAGTGTTATTTTGGGATCATTAAAGATGGATTTGTAATAGATCACATCAGTGGTGATAAACTTGATAACTCGCTTGATAACCTGCAAGCTATTACACAGAGTCAAAATTCTGCACGTGGAAATACAGGGAGGTGTAAAATATTCGGACAGAGAGCAGTTAAATCCGTAAATACAGATGGTGAAGAAATTATATTTAAATCAATTAATTCTGCTGGTAAATACTTTTACATAGCATCACGTTCAGTAAAATACGTGGCAGATAATATCAGGAGATCTGCTTTTTCCAAAAGAATTCTACAAAAAATCAGATTCCAGTATGTTAGTCTACCAGAACCTTCTTCATGAACAGTATCTTTTTGCTTTCATAGTTTGTTTTATGTAGGTGTTTTTTTAATGATATAATGTTCTTATGGTATCAGATAATGAAGCGAGACAACTCCGTCAAGCATAATAGTAAATCTTGCAGTTGTCGTACTTGTTGTACTAATGATATTGTGAGTTTTGGTCAAGAACCCACATTGCTTTTTGAACCATATCAGGCTGAAGAGTCCAACCCTATAAGTATTTGATATATCTTTCAATAGTACACAAAACACATATCACATTTTCTGATTGTCCAAACTTCGACTGTAAAAACATTTCAATGAATTTAGTTATGCATGTAAATCTCAACAGTATTGCAAATAAAAATCGCCTTTATAAATATTTAGTGTTTTTTTTTATTTTGTTGATTTTGTTTGAAAATCTCGTTCTTTATTGGTTTTTTGTTCGAAAATCTCGTTTTTTGCATGAAAAATGACCAAAATCAATGAAAATCGGCCAGATTTTGTAGCGCTGGTAGGGTCAAAACCCCAGCGATTCTCTAATTGATTTTGATGATTTTTCGATTTTATAGAAATCTTTGGCTAAAATATCACTATTTTTAGCTAATATGGAGTGACTTTTGATTAAAATTTCTTATTTTGTTTCAGTTTTTATTAAGTTATTGTCAAATTTATCAAGAAATCATCAAAATCAATTAGAGAATCGCTGGGGTTTTGACCCTACAACAATTGAGAATTTTCAATAATTTCATCGTTGTATAAATAATGATGTTATTTATATGTTACACAATATGCACAATATTCTATGAATCATGTAAAAATCTCAATAATATTTATATTTTCCACGTTCTTATGAAACGCTTTGTGCGACTCAGCAGTGAATTGTACATGAGGTTATTTTCAGAAATGAATGGCATTGCGTGTTCGTATAGCTTATCGATTACTTTAGTATCCTTGGCAACGTCTGATTAATACAGACTTTTAGCTGTGGGTTTTGTGTAATGTAGTCTCAAGCATTTGGAAACTGAAAATAAATTCTGATTTTATTAAGAAATCCACAATACATTTACAATAAATTCTGATTTTATTCTGTATACTTTAACTATATAATAATATTTTCATTATGTATACATATTGAAGTCCGGTGGCCGATTGCTAACGCGCTGGAGGTCCGTGCTCGAGGTCCGTGGTTCGATTCTCGTGACCGGCATACTGTCGGGCGAAGGGCGATATTATGCCAAAAACCTCTTCTTTAGTGGGGGCGCAGCCAGCCCGTCTATTGTTTCAATAGAAAATTTGGACACTCTCCCACCATGTCACTTGGTGGGTGCAATTTTGCACTCCCTGGGTGATTATGATGGGGGGTGTGTGCAAAAATTTCTATTGAACGTAGAGCAGGCACGTAGTATTGTCTTTAAGATAAGTTTATATGTAACTGTGTTGTCCTAGAGTTAAAGTTCTTAGAATTAAGTTTATATGTAACTGTGCTGTAAATACCTTTATTTAATTTTTTTTTGCTTCATTGAAATGCTTATGCTGGCGTTCTGATAATGATAGCTTATTCGGACCACTTGCGATTTGTTCTCGCTTTAGTGATATTTTTGCCGCACAATTATTTTTTGATGATGATTGTAGCTTTTTAATCTGACCAGGAGTCAGACTGACATTAACTAGATATGACATTTATAATTATTATGAGCGATCTAATTACACGTTTTCTACTGGGGCATCAATAAATCTCATTCGTCCACCAACACCTTCAAGTAACATTGTTTTGTCACTGAGTATAACAGCAATTGCCCTATAACCACCAGCGGGCAGTCGAGCTACACGAGCTCGAAAATTTATGTCAACGACAGATTGTCTGAACAAATCTAAGTGTTCTAATGAAAAGTAATATATTGGATACAGTGTTGTAAAAATCACGCTGAGATATCTGTAAACCAGCATCAATATTCTGATCACGCCCCATGAATATCATTAATCGATGATATGCACGTGCTACATGATTTAACTCAAAATTTAGCAACACTTCTTCAGAAGGTTCTTGATGTCCGTTTATCCTTAAAGAAACTTCACTAACCCCAAGCGTGTCAAACACCATTGGATTTCGTACCTGCGAATTTACTCTGGCATTTTCCTGAAACGCGATAAATATATGTGGTGCTGACACTCCCTGCTGTGATGCTATCTGCCATGCAAATAAACCAGCAACGGTACCTTGAATACTATCTGTGGTCATAGTCAACCATGACAACGTTGATTTACCACCTTGACTCATAAAAGAAAGTAAACGTTCATCTTCGGTAATCGATGGAGTCATTGTTGGCATCCACAGCGAAAGTTTTATGAGTTACTTTACCTGCATCAACGGCAGCATCACGCCATATTGCATCATCGTCGGTACCTTTTCGTACGAGTACAACTGTGTGTTTAGCGCCAAATATAACCTTCCTAACATTTCTGCAGAATCCAAATACATGTGATAATGGAATTGCACATGAAAATCTTTCATCGTTGCCAAGCATTGCTCGACGTGACGCGAATCCTAAGTTAAAATTTTCATTCATAGCTATAACTGCTGGAGTATCAGCAGCTCCTCCTGCATCTCTTACATTATCTATAGTTACATTTCTACTTTCTGGATGATCAGTTGTATCCTTTGCAAACATCATTGATGGACCAGCTGATCTTGAGTAATCATCGCTGTATCTTGCAAGACCCATGCATGTGAGTACATGTGATTATATCTTGTCAAATACTGCGCATCTGATAGGCATCATCTGAAAAATTCCATTTGCAGTCAATTTCTTTATCAATTTTAAATTGATGTTGATACGTTGTTGTCCATGACAGCCCATATTTTGCTTCAGTTTGGAATTCCTTTCTTCTTACAGAGGGGAATACTTTGTTCAAGGAAGGGGCACTTTCGGAATAAAAGGTACATTTTTGTAATAAAATGACTTGATACAACTGATCCAATATTGAATTTTAGCTTTTGAAAACAGAAGCAGATAGAAGTACATTCATGTCTTTTTCTTACACACAAAAAGTAAACAAACATTAGAGGACCCAATCGACACTGATATAGTTTGCAATAGGTGTTTTAGATATGTGGAGATTGGCAGAGCAAGAAGGGCACTGATGGTAAAGGGGAGTAGTGTGCCCCTCTCTTTATGTGCAGCTGAAGCACTGATCAAAACCAGAACAACAGCATTATTTTATAATTTGTGCTGGAGATATGGATTGTGAGTGGGAGTAATGAAATGAAACATCATACTGTATTATAACTGCATCATGCAAAATTTAACATCACTAACATCTTTATTTACTCTGATACTTTGTGTTGACACGACCATTAAAGAAATATAGTTTGTTGTTTCATAGTTTAAATAAAGGTACATTACATGCAAAAATTTATGATGAAATGCTAGTGCTATTAATAAATATCCATTTGAATGAGAAACTTAAATTTAATATTAATATTATTATTGTATGTTTAATCAATGTCAGTAGCAAAAGAAGGATGAAACATTCCTAATAAAATGATGCTTTAACTAACATCTTTTTTATCTCAGTTTTTACTCGTTAGGTAATGGTTATAATTTAAATGCAGCATGCATGTGTAGGATTAGCAGTATTTTTTAATCAGTATTTTATTTGAAAGTATGTTGGACTGAACTTTGATACCTAGTGACAATATGAAGTATTTTTTCATGAACAAATTTAAGTTTTAGTATGGAACATGATCTTAGTTTCAAACCTATTGTAACAGACTAATGTCATTGCCAACAGGGAAGACTCAGTGCAGATAGACAGGCATAGAAGGAAGTTATGTGATAATCACTTTGCATTAATTGTAGAATTTAGCAACCTTCTGCACTGATTTATCAATTTTGGAAAAAGCCTGAATGCCTGTGCTCTAGGGTTGCCTTCGATGCTTTGTTTAAGGAGATGCTCACTTTATGCTGATATCCATTTTTTTCTCAGATCATGCTGAAGAGGTAAACATTATATATTCATGTTTTTATTTCACATGAATCTTTGCATTTATAACTCATTAGTATGATATGTGAACTGAATAAGTACTAATTAAAATCATCTGTTGTTGATGGTAATGCAAAAGCAGAGCACCCTTAGTGTGACTTCAAGTGTACTATTGCTGAAGTCTGCAACAAATATCCCTGTTAATATTA
>JAECUM010087731.1:0-12867 GCA_016617855.1 Megalonaias nervosa | reverse complement strand
TGGTAGGTTCACTTCTGAACCTGTTTATTGCTTTGTAATGTTGTGCCGATAATGTAATTTGTATACCTTACTGTATGTAACGTCATTACTCGTTATCGTATATGCCTGTGTCATGCATAGTACACGTCGTTAGATGTGTTTTCAGCTGATCGGAGTCAACAAAGTACCAGCTGTAGAGCTAACCATAGAAGCTGATCATAGCAGCTGTAAACCTGAACCATAGCAGCCGTAGAGCTGAGTGAACAGTGTGTTGCTGGAAGAGTAGCAGGTGATCGGGTGTTGCTGACCAAATTGGTGGGCGATGATTGCTTGATTGACCAAGGAATTGAATGGTGGTCGGTGACTACTTGAAATACTACTTGATTGACCAGTGTGACTGGTGGCCAAGTGTACTAGTGACTGAGTGTGTTTGTGTTACTCCATGCATGTAATCTTTTAGCCGTGGGCTAATTTTGGGGTTTGTTATACCCTATGTTTTGGGACTGTAATGATATTGTATGATTTTTCATCATTTACTATTCGAGTAAAGTACCTCATTTCACTATTTGAGTGAATACATTTTACTATACGAGTAAAGTACATCATCCTTTTACTATTGGAGTAAAAAGACATCATTCTTTTCGTCGTGTGAAATTACTGTGAAACATTAACCTTTGTCCTTGTACTGTGTACTGTGTAAGGTCATTTATTTGTATTTATATTGTTGCATTATTAGGTTCGTGCGGATTGTGTTAATGTGTCCAATATTTGGATCTTACACACGCACATATTAGTCATAATTCTTTCTTCATTTAAGTCATTCATCAATAAACATTGTATTTGTATCGCCATCAAAAGTGTTCTGTTATAAATTCGAAATCTAACCCAGTTATCTTGTTACACTAATGCCAGTCGTAGAACTATTATCAATCTGACATTTAGCTGTTCATTAAGTTCATAAACACGACAGTAATAGAGTAATCAACAGAGGAATAATTAAACAGTTAAATTGCATTTTTTTTTCAGGAAAGAACGTGAAGAAAAAATCATTATATATTTTTCAGAGAAAGAAGGAATAGTTGAGTTCATTTCTGACTTAGACGATGCACTTTTCGTGTGTGTGTGTGTGATTTGGATTTGTAACGTAGCTTTAACAATGTTTCAGTCATATCTCTACGATGTCTGCAGTGTGGCAGTTTATAGTGATGTCTAGCACTGGGGCATCATGCCGCAGACGTGTAGCATGATGTCCCACCCAGTCACATTATCCTGACACCAGGCCAACCAGTCTAACACTAACCTCTTAATGCTGAGCGCCAAGTGAGGCAGCTGTTAGTACCATTTGTTGAAGTCTTTGGTATGACTCGGCCGGGGATTGAACCCACAACCTCCCGCATCCGAGGCGGGAGCTCTAACCACTAGGCTACCGGAGCGGTACCACTTTTCATTTATTGCACGGAAAACATATTCCCAGACGCAGTTCTACAATGAATCAACATTTAAAAGTAGATTCTTTTAAATACATTATAAATCAAAGACCAAGTGTTCTTCTGAATAAATAGAATCTTTACACACCAAGAATCATTTTTTCAGCACGGAATGTCCCATGCATGTGATGTCATAGTTAGATAACCGTTAGGGCAGACAACCTATATTAACACGAAAGAGTCAGTTTCACTACTAAACATTCCAAATTTGGGATATTCGTGTGTAAGTATTACTGGATGCAGAAATTCTCAGATTTATTGTAATGTATTTGTGATGGGATATTTGTATTATTTGATTTGGAACAGTATACTACCAAAGAAATAAACAAATTTTATTTTGAGTCAAAATTGCTTCATATAAGAAACAGACCATTTGAGCTATTTTACCGTGGTTGGATAAAGTACTCTCTGTTGGAACACTTTCCTCTGTGTACAGAGGTGAGTTTATTTACTTCCGTAAGTCAACAATGTTATGAATCTTTAATTTGTATATTTGATGGCTTTTCGCCATGATTATATGTTATGTATTTCTGTACTTTGTAACTGACCTTAGTCCAAAGTCAAGTCAATGGTCTACCTGACTAATGACATATTTTTGTAAACAACATAATATATAGCTAATATTTCTTTACCAGTATATATTAAATATTCAGATCAGTTATTGGAAATTAACATACTGATTTGAATCGAGAATATGAAATGTTTTTGACTTGGAAATTCCAAAATCGTTTGAAAACTTTGAATGTTTGCCTACATCCTCGCTCTGTTATTGTGTATTAGCTTTTCATATTAATGTTGTTTACTTGAAAAATTACTCATTTCAACCTTAACATCCGAAGTGGAATCAGTCTTATTGTTGTATTCAGTTTTTAGTTTGGGTGCATTTATTTAAAATATTACTCATTTGAATTACAAAGTGCTCTATAGTACTAAATCATTGATTTGGATTTATAGTAAATTCAGTCGATGACATTTGGATTATATTTTTCTTATACCTAAAAAAAAAAAAAAAAAACTGAACATCACCACATTCCATGCCATTTGCACATTAGCACATTTGAGACTACATATCAGCATATTCAATATTGGAATTTATTTGAAACACCACTGGAATTCAAGCGGAACTCTATATATTTGGACTTGTAATATAACGTATTGTAAGTTCTTTCTAAAATTTCACTTTGCATTTTAGTGAAATAAATTACAAACAATTTTACAAAACCTTTTGGTGTTCGCTTTTTTCTGTTACTTAGTTTAAGACCCAAAGAGTCTTAAGAACATTTAAACTACCCTTGTATATAAGACACATTCCATTTTGCTGGTTTACATCCCACCCATCATCCACACCCGCTTCATCTGACCATTAACCCCTAGTTTTGTTTGTTATTGTTGCTTTACGATAATTTTCAAAGCATTGTCATACCCCTGTGGGTTAAAATGGTCATATTCAGACAGCCGTGACCATTTTGTTTCCAATTCCATTTCAGGAATCGATTCGAAACATGGCTGCCAAAATGTTAATAGCAATAGTAAATACAAAAAGATTATAGAAGGCGCGTTCAGGAAAATTTTCCCACGATCACAGCCAATCATTAAAGAGAATACTGCGCAAGAATTTCATGGGCTTATTTGGACCAATCCAAATCGTATAAAGTGATATGTTAACATGTTGTAATATCCAAAATATTAAACTGCACACGCTGTGTGTCAAGTATAGCAACCATGTTATAAAGTTTAAAAAAGAATGAGACCTTTGTAACAAAAATAAAAACCAGTATTTAAACTGAATGTGACTTTTATAGAATTTCTTTTTGCCTACGGCATTTGAAGAAAAGATAAATATGCTAATGGTCTAAGTAATAAAAAATGTAAATATATCATGACTACTCTAACCATTGGCTGCACAAGCAAGATGCTGCATGCGAGTGGGAGATAACATTTAACATTTGATTTTGCTGAGAGACTGTCTTTTATCAGCATGTGTTGCTAGTAACTATACGTATGGAAGGACTTCTGGAACATCCCCAAGTATATTTTATAATATAATTGTCACATCTAGCATGGTTAAGCCTCCGATCCTGTTAAGACGACAAATGTGGTATGTGCGAGTTGAGAATAACACCAATAACTCTAAAAATGTCATCACAAGCCAAATCTCAGATATTTTGTTGAACATCCAATAAAGGCATTTGCATCCTCGTATAAAACTGTCGAAAATCATATCAGTTTCACTTAATAGATGTTTCTTGCAAACGAAAAGGACTCCGTATTCACAAAATAGACTCAAACTATGACCGAATCAAAATTGTAAAGAACATATTACTTAAAGGTTGCAAAACATACTCCAACAATACTTTTGTGACATGAAACAGTACGACTTATTCTTGCATAATCATACATGTTTACGTAGTCTAAATGATGTTTGCACAACAAATTGATTTAACGGTTCATATTTTATTCTAACGAAGATAATATCCTCGTCTGAATATTACTCTAACCAAAATAATGTTTTCACTGCTCTACCAAGGAGACTAAAGAATCCCTCTTTATGATATTCAGTAAGTTCTTTCTGGAGTTTTTCTATTTTTGAATTGACTCTAGCTGCCTCTTTATGCAATCTTTCCTTTTCGAAACTTCCCTTCTCCTCGCGGCATTGCTCTAGAGCGTTCTCCAGGCACTCCCGTTCATATTGTAACTCTTTCTCATACTTTTTCTTCAACTGCTCACAAGCCTCCTTGTAATGTAAGTTTTGTTCTTCAAGTAATCTTTCTAGATCCGCCCGGTTATGCTTTTCTGCTTCATGTTGCCTTTTTGAATCAGCGGCCTTCTGTCTTTCAGCTGCAATTGTAATGAAAAATATTTAAGGATACTTCAGAGCAAATATTATCTTATCTTATGAAGGTAAAAGAGCAGCAAATAATCAGACCGTTAATAGCCTGCCGTACAACAGTTGCATTGAGGGGTGGAGGGGGAGCATTGCTGCTAATACGGGAATGTGAATGGGAGGATCCAATCGGGATAGGATTGCGATCAACTAAATGGTTGTGTATACTTTGTTGTGGTTTTGGCCAAGGAAAACGTTCCTAAAGAAATATATAATTCCTAATTAAGGATTTATGTTATACAAAGGCTCATCTGTAAGATAAGAATGACGCTGAATTGAAATAAAACATTCTTGAATCAATCACTTAAAGATTAGAGGCATGCTAATTTATGTAAAGCAGCGTTGCTGAGCAGGACAGAACTCAGACTATAACACAATGAAAATAAAGTAGTATAGACTGTGTATCTGTCAGACATAAAACTCCACACAAAGTCAAATAATGTAATTCATCGCTTGGAATTGGTGTGAACCCCAGCAAGGACTCTGTTAGCCACAGGCAAATGACTGCAGAAGACACATCAGTTATATTTGTCATATAATTTAATCTTTATAAGAATATATTTTGTCTTTGTAAACTGCGAGCAAGGATTATACTACATCGTCTACCTTCTACCTTACAATGACCAAAGTCAGTACATTGTACTATACCTTCCAATTCTTTCTCTTTTGTCGAGAGAGTTTCATCGGCTTCAATAATCATCTGTCTTCTGCTTGCAGTGTCTCTAAGGTATTTGTTAAGAGCGTCTGCTTTCTGAAAACAACAATGTCTTGAAATCAACTAGATTACATGGTACATTAGCAAGATAACATACCATTTACATAAAGTTATATATTGTACAAAGACTGCGCCTTGGGGACAGAGGGGAGCTCTCAATGTAGGCACGACGTGAGAACTGACCTTAAATCGGATGTGTATTCTTTGGGAGTCTTTGTGATATTGACAGCACCTAAAGACCTGATGGGATGCTGAGTTTAAATTTTGTAATGTTTGTGAGAAGAATCATTTTTAAGATGGCGTTTTGAATTGCACTGATAAGTTTAAACTTGAAGTCTCACTCAACTAAATGATATATGTATGTCGCATTCAATACTAATTTTCAATAGTTAGTTAAAATGCATATCTGCAAATATTCGTCCTTTATCTCAATTTGCACATTTTCGTGGCGCGTAAAATCGAAAATGGATGCATGTCTGTTGTACAGTGCAGTAAGTTGTAGTCTTTTAAATTGGGCCCCTATCGAAAATGCATGCAATAGTGATAATGGAACTGCTTTTTCTAAATCCATTTTGAAACAGTGCAAACCCATCAATTTGACATCATGCCAGTTGCCTGTTCTACAGTATGGTAGTGTATGCATCTGAGGATGAATAAAACACATTTGTAAAGAATGCATCATCACTGCAGGTTATTTGACATACTATGAAATTAACTAGCTGCTGCTTCCTGTCAATCACGTTTGAGGACAACTATGGAGCCGCATCACATTCGTTGCATGATACAGTGTCGGTGAACTTCATCGGAGCTATTATCTCCAAATTTGTTACAGGATTTGGTTTAGTGCAAAAGTTTTGTTTTCATTTATTCAGATAAAAGTCAAAAGAGACACGGACCGCGAAGTTTTTATATCACTAAATAAACATGTGCGTAATGTTCGACGATGCCTATCGTGAATCTGGCTGTTAAGGCAATGCACATTATAAATATTTATATATCTATGTAAAGGCATCGTTTTTGGCATACAAGCTAGATGCTTAAAGTAGTATGTATAACAAGTGTTGATATGTATCTTACCATCCATGTGTAATAAAATCAGCAAATACATTTAAAGCTTCACGGAACTCAACTTTAATAATACAAAAATGAAGAAAGAAAACAGCAGGTTTTGTTGGAATGCAAACCCTTTCTATGTCATGAGTTTATGTTTGCTACATACTTTCATGTAATCGAAAACTTGCACAATCAATAATGTATGGAAAGCATAGGTATCTTTCGAGGATCCCAATTATAATTAAATGATACGTTCAAAGAAAAAGATCGAAAATATTTAAACGATTCGTAAAATGTGTCATATTAGCGCATAAAGTTGAATAGCATCTAGAAACTTTAACACAGTGAGGACTAAGCAGACGTATTCACAAGAGTTTTTCAAAATGTATAAAGCTGATAATATTCATGATACCGATGAGGTTAATAATAATGATGATAGTGATGAGAGTAACGTGTAGAGAAATAGCGGGCCCAAGAGATACAATTTTCTTTACATTTGTCATTGTCATTCTTTCACCAATAACCTTGGTCAATTTGTCCAAAAAATGGAACCAGCACCGTTCTCATTCTGACAAAGGGAACTAATAAACTCACTTTTACTGTCTCCACTCTAGTTATGTTATGATATCGTGGTAAATTCAAACTGAGTTGGTTCATAACTTTTGTTACCAGCAAGATGATCATGACGACAATGGGATTAATTCACCTCAACATTTATAGCTGGTGCCTCTTTCCTCCTAACCACGTTTTGAGTTAATCCCTAAAGCAAATTAATGCATAATGATGGACTTCTAGTTCTTTATTCAGTGACAGAACAATAATTGTTAACTATGAAAAGCAAACTAAAATATAGTCTCAAAAATATTTTTTCAAAAGAAGAAAATGCATGTTTGAGAGAGAAAGAGACATATAACTGCCTTGCGTCGTAGTCCAATAAGTGAGCAATACTCGGTCTCTAATTTCTTCATATCCTTTAGGTATAACTTATATCCATCTCTACGTTGGAAGCAACCATCAGCAGCCTTTTTGTCAATTTCAGCATCCATCCTTTCAAGCACCTCTTTAGATCTTTTCACTGACTTTTCTTGATCGCGAGTCCTAAATTTTTCATACCCCTTTGTTATTTGATCCTGTATATAAGAAAATAGTTTTACAAATAAATATAGAAAGCATCAAATGTTGGAATAAAGAGACATTGATAATGATCATTGTTTTAGCTACAAATGGCTTCATGTAAGTCATTTTACTCATTACGGCAAAACACAGTGAGTCAAAATCCAAACCTATGAATCCTATTCAAGCTGATGACCAGTCTTTAGTAGTTTTTAAAATTAATTATATTGTTTAAATATAGAACAAAAATATTAGTTATATAATGTGACTAAAGTCAATAAAGCAATTCCCTTGCCAGAAGCTTCTGAACATTCTATATTTGTTAAAAATCATGTTGATGGTTTCATGTCATCAGAAATAATCTAAGCTCATATGACAAGCCGTTTATTGTTGGCTATGTCAGTACATTTTGCAGGTTACGTATAAGACTATCCTCAACAATGTTTGATAGGCTGTCCAGTACCTCTGAAGAGGTAGTAGCCGAGTCATACTGAATGGCGGAATTCTTCAAAGTGCCAATGGAATCAATTTCTTCAACCGTTAAATCGTGTATTAAATTAGGAAGAGATTTGTATTTCAGAAAAGGGATGTCTTCTACACTCAGCCAATGTACACACTTAAGTAGCACTTTCACTGCTATGTCTTGTTTGTAAAACTGCATTAAAATCTGCCTGGTGTTGTGGACCTTCAATCAGCAGTTTGTGTTCTGGTAACCAAGTATGGCTTGCCAGTGTACTGTTCTGAATGTTATTATTATTTTTTTTTTTTTGCCACATTTGGTCAGGAGGGTATTTTTTTAGCCTCTGTACATATATGGCAAAACACAAAGGCGTCTTCACTGCCATTCTTCACTTGACTTAACTTCTTTTTGAAAACGTAGCCAGCTGTCTGTTTTCAACTACTGCTGCACAAAATTTTGTGTTTTCTCTTACGAGTAACCTGTACCTCATCTTTAGCCTAGATGATGAAGGCTCCACTGGTTCGATAACAATACTATTATCGACGGTCGGTTGTACAAACGCAGTAAAAATGACAATTTCATTTGTTTCGGATCTATTTTAATATTTTTGCCTTGGACGCTATTTTCAGTCGAAAGCTGACTATCTTGGAACAACGCAAGGCATACAATTGAGCGAATGCAAATTGTGGCTTCGTTGCGTGACAAGGATGCGCATAAAATAATAGTTTCTCGTGAGAATCACTTTAAAATCACGTGTTTATTTTCCGCCTCTTTCTTGTGTGTGGTGATTATACGGTTCTAACATCCTGTTGCTACAAATGATGTGACAGTTACAGGTCATATAAGATCAGCTCCAGGCTCTACACTCACTTGTAACCCTATGTATTATGATAACATCAGCGTAAGAAACTGATGTTTTCCCTGTTTGGGAGAGTTGTAATCTAGCCAATAAAGTTTTTAGAGCAAACCATTATTTTGTGTTAATCAGCAAAACGTAATATTTGGGTGCGTCAATTTACGTACCGGCGACGATTTTTTAGACCAAACCTTTTTTTTGTGTTAATCAGCAAAACATAACGTTGGGGTGCATCAATTTACGTACAGTTGACGACTATTGTGCGTCAAATCGGAAAGATCTGCGTATTGGACGCATGACTCATGGGTAGATAAAACACTGAATGCTATTGATTGTTTAAACAGAAGCTGCCAGTATATTACAGCTATCAAATGTGATAGCAACATATCGTGACATTTAATGCAAGAGAAGAGAAACATTAAATGTGAACTTACGTTTGTTCTGTTAAAATAATTTCCTTCCTCATCATACATGGAAAGTTTCATGAAGAAATCAAGGGCATTCTGAGAGCATATTTTGTGTGCCGCAGACAGAGTACTGCTATCAGGTGTCGGATATTCCAGCGTGTCCATCTCAGACTGGTATATCCTCACAGTCTACTCCATGGCACGTGTGTTCTCCTTGTGTACCACAGTAGCCAGCGCGTCCTCCATACAAGGAACCTTTCCGTCTCAGAAAGCTTTAACATACTGTTTCGTAATTATTATGAACCCTGTAAGTAGTAGAATCTAGCAACAAACATTCGATACATTTTGCAGCAAAGATATAAGATGGTTTATAGTTCAAGTGATACATTCCTAATAGCTTTAAAAGCTTTTACATTGAAATAGTTTTCCTAATTCAATTATTTTTTCTTTGACCCGAACGAGTGTTATTCAGTACTTAGTTTGTACAAATAGTGTATTGCCTTTTTGGTTCAAGAAGTGTAATTTTTCTGTGTACTTATATGAATTATTGCACCAACTTCCTTATGTCTCAATATTTCTATAAACAACAGTGAAGAACAAATCTCGTCTTCGAAATATTTTTATATACTGTTTGTGTATAAAACTTGCCAATGATTTACCATGCATTATCTTATGAATAAAGTCAGATGCTGGAAGCAAAACTTACGTCTTCCATTGACTGTGGCCATTGTTCATTTGCTTCGGGGGACATTCTTTATAGACGTAATCTATGAAGCGCTTGACGTCTTCGATGAAATCTTTACTTAGCTCATTGTTTTTAAGGTCCTCTAATTTAGACAAAATATTTCTTCCTCCTGGTGTGTCGAAGGTAAAACATTTTCGCGTCTTAAAATACTCCTTCAAGCAACGTCGTGCCTCGTTATTGTAATTTTTCGGGCCTTTTTCGGGCTGAAGTTTCAGGCACACTTTCTCTAAATATTCATCACTGGTTGTTTCTTTGCCTTCGTGTTTCAGTTGTAAGGTGAAGTCACGTAGTGATAAAATGAAAGTCGGGAATACACAATGGAAATTACCCCAGCTCTCTTCCAAGCTCATGTTTTCGGAAAATGTTATGTTTTTGTAGATTTCCGTTACAAACCTGGAATAAAATGTTTTGACATATTATTCAATACAAGTTTTTGAAAAGAAAAGTTCGACAACCAAAATTATGTAAGGTGAAAAAACTCATCTAAAAGTAGAAGCACGCTTTCCATAAAATAAATCAAATAGCATTATAAATAGATATGTCGAGGTGGGGGGGGGGAGACAAAGTACATATTATATGTATTCGTGAACAGTTATCGGCAGCTGGATATGTTCATTCAGAATTAAATAGACAAGAAATGTCATTGAATAAATTTTAATGCAATTTATTAATAAAGAAAACACCATGTGGATGTCTGAGTCTCCTTGTTTCTCATCCATGCGACAGAGAAATCTTCCTCTTATGCTAACCTTCCTTTTCCTATCTCAATCCGGTCGTTTCAATCAGTTCGTCTCAGTCATGGTGTGCACGCGCTAGGAACTACCTTATCAAGGGATGCAACCATTGCAGTCTTCTGCTTGGCTCGAAGGAGTTGTTTACCAATCAAACAGACGCCGAGACTTTTGGAAATTTACCAAAATAGTTTTTGGAGGAGAAACAAATAACTTAAACAAGAAGATTTTCAGGCCCTAGTTGTAACAAGATAGCTTAACTCACTCATGAAAAATGGCTATGAAAGCAAACTTGCCATATTTGGCTTCGAAACGCATTAAAAACTCAAGCGTGAGAAAATATCTATATCAGAAACTAATAGAAAACACTAGCCACAAGAATCCTGACTCTCTCAACAACTACCGGAAACGTAGTAGCAACCAAAAATGTGTTATCTCAAACCTATTTTCTTCTAATGGTTAAACGTTCCGATTGTGCCCCAGTTGAATCAAATATGAAAAAGAAATCAGAAAGGATAAATCATGCACTTACCAATCAGAAGGAATCATTTATCCGTCTACACATTATAGCACGAGCAGATTTCTATGTTGCATATCCTTGAACTACTAATAGCTACACTTGCCATATTTCTAAGACAGAATATCAAATTTCCAAGAGATCGTGAACTTGAAAGTTCAGCACATATTTATCAGCTAGGGACCGTGTTTGAAAGGTCTTTCTTATACGAAGGTAATTTTACGATCAATATCACCAGTATGTCACAAACAATTTCATCTCCATATATAACTCTCAATTAAATGTGATAATACCTCAGTACTATCAAACGTTTTACGTTGTTATTTTCTCACACGTAATAATTGTGTACTTTAGATGGACAGGTCAAGCCACATCCCTCGTTAACATATTCGTATTAATGCGTCATATGTAAACAACATTTGCACGTAGCATTAGACCTCTTCGCGAAATACTTACAGTAAGTAACAATTAGTACTGTTAAGTTGTAGCTGTTTTGGGGTGAGGTATATAAGCGGTAAATATAGCTGGATTCTACTGAAATGATTATCCAGATTTTCATAAAACATTATAAGACCGAATGATCAATAAATGTGAAGAAATAATAGTGAGTGAAGAATACTCTATATGTCAATTGTGCTAAACTATATTGCAAAATTGAAAAGTTCTTTTAACTTTAAAGGAAAATATTGGGTGATAAAAATACTACACCGCCGAAGATTCTATTAATATTGCAACCTCATTTATATCGAGCGCGTTATGCAGGATGATATTTCGCGTTGTCAAAACATGAATATGACCTGAGACGAAAACGCTAGTGCCTTGCAATGTTCTTTCAATGCCTCCAACCTATCTCAGGCTGAGACCAGAAAGTCATATGCTCAAGTTTCACAGACTTATCCTTAGTCAGTATCTAATTATAGTACTGGTAATTACCATGGAAACCCCAATAATAAAGTCAATGGACGGTCAAATTTGAAAAGATAGAGTATCACAACTACCCATATTTCCCCTAGGATACAAACCCCCAGATATATATGTTTATATATAATTGTGTTGATCTTGAGTTCAGCAAGTTACCAAATAACGAGGGAACATACATGTCAGTGATAAATTCAATAACATTATTATCATCATTGTCGTCATTGTTATCCTTTACCAGCGACTTTGCATTTTCAATGAATTCTTAAGAACATTATAGCATCGCTGGTCATCTGTGGATGGTGCCACTAAATAAAGTTTGTCCCATTTGAGCCATCTCATAATCAGGTTCAGTTGCACCTGAGTTTTACCAGATCCTGATGGACCAGTGATAATGGCACCGGTAGAGTTCGGCAATACCGGATGATGCCTAACTGGCTCCTGCTCTCGCGTTGCTGAGAAGTCAATCACATTCATGTTGTACAAATATAATAAGTATATGAGTTTATATTGCCTTCGATGCAAAGAAGTCACTTATGCTAGTGGATTAAAAACAACAAAGACAAAGAACCGTCGACGTGCACCTTCAGGTATGTGCGTGAAATGTACAAAAATACAAATCTGTGGCGTCTCGCGAGACGTCAAAAGGTGATGATGTCGCTAAGGCACTCGGAAAATTACCAGGAACTCCATGGGCTAAGTATTCTGGTGCTACACGTAATCGCAAAAGACACAGAAAAATACGCTTTGACGGTCCTTGACGTTGCGAATAGATACAAAGAAGCGGAACCATTATCAACTAAAACAGCAATTAAAGTCGCAGCCGCGTTTGAACGAATTTATCAACTTGGACCTTTACGATGGCCACATTTGTCACAGGTTGATCCTGGCAAGGAATTTCGTGCTGTATCAACATCGCTGATGCAACAACATAAAGTTAATTTCGGACGTATACACGCCGGAATACATCGCGATCAGGCAATCGTTGAACGATTTAATCGA
>JAECUM010087727.1:0-13250 GCA_016617855.1 Megalonaias nervosa | reverse complement strand
AGATCTGCCCAGTTGCCAGTATACAGGCACGCGTCATGTCGTTTGTATTGTTATGTCACTTGAAAACATCAACAAAAGCACATACAACACTCTCTTGACACTATGAGAATCACAACAGTGTGTTAGCTAAGAATAAAGCCCTGCCATCCTCATAGGGAATGTCTTAATACTGACAAAGTTAACATCGTTCCCTTTTGATTTGATCGAGATTGAAACCTCCTTTACAATTACTTTTAGTTCTGATGGAAGAAAGAACGCAATATTATGATATATTACGAGTTCCCCAATCAAAAAGTATTAAATACTCCATTAAAAAATATAATTCTGAAATATAAACGACACTGACAGTAATTATAGGGGTGGAAGGAATTAAGGAGGGAGCAAAAATAAATAAAACTATTTTAATAAGCAAAAGGCTCATAAGGCTTTTAGTGGGTGGGTGGGTGGGTGGGTCAGTGTGCTTTCTGTTTTTCGAACGGATATTATAACATTTGGTTAATCAGCATAGAATGGACCGTACTTCAGCCGAGCGCAAGACGTTCGAATTCCCTGGAATCCTATAAACCATTTTGCCCTGTTCAACAATTTAATTGGAGGAGCTGATAGGTCCAAAGCAATAAAAATATTTTAGAAGGTTCCTAATTTCATGCAGCCTAGTTCAGCTGAGAGAAGTCGTTTATTCTTCGTTTCTAAACCTCTTTCTACAACCTGTCTCACATAGGACGAAACTCAGTATGAAATATATTTCTTTGACTTGTACTAACCTAAATAATAATAATAATAATAATAATAATAATAATAATAATAATAATAATAATAATTTTAATAATAATAAAAGAAAACGCTAATACCTTAACAAATACACCGAAGACGGCAAAACCATTTGGATCCTTAAGTGCTTCGTATTTGTCTTTCGCCTTGTTTTTCCGATGTACGATATGCACCTGAAATAATAATAATAATAATAATAATAATAATAATAATAATAATAATAAAACAACTGCAAAAAAATGTATGGTGATAAAAATTAGGTATTAGTTTTGTAAAAGTTCTTCGTATAGTTGTTGAAAGGGAAATAAAGAGGAACGCAACACAATAGAGTGAAGGAAGAGAATGGAACTATATAGTTTTGTAAACATCTAGCAAACATATACATGGAGGAATGACCAATGTTGGCCTAGAACAAAATCGATAAATTGGAAATGTACGAAACCCTATCAGTTAAAGACCTATGATATAATGAGTACCAATTAAACTGACAACGATCGTTTATATAGTGTATTACTTTTAGAACAAAAGCTCATCAAGAGAGACAGAAAATGGAGTGATAGTTTATGGCAAGGTTGGTCTACCATAATTCTCCAGAGCGAAAACGCTTGAATATGAATTGTATCGACTAAAATATCGGTCATTACGCCCTTTTTGTGCGCTATGGAATATATTAACCGTTTTTTTGGATCGCGGAATACGCGTGTGCAATTGAAAACGTGTCATCTGACACTATAAATCGATTTGAAACTCTCATGAAGACATGAGATGAAATGGTTGTATTTATATCAATCCAATGAAATCGTCAGTGAGTGCTTCAAGTAAGATTGCAGTACACATGTTGTCACCAGCACTATAGATGTTCAACATTTAAAGGCTTGAGGATCTCTGCTTTAAAACATATCGAGAGTGAGAGAGAAGCATTGAAGGGAAATGCAAGCTTGCATGTATTCCGACGTACAGGAAGAAGAATCCACCGAATCTGTAGCAGGTTAGTGATATTATTCCTGGCAACCGCTTCTGCGTGATGCAGAGCTTCCGTCGGTCGTCGGAGTTGAGTGTTTGAAGGTGCAGCCATATTTCAATGTCAAATAGTTTAGCACTGAATATATTCTTTGTCTTTTTTCTTCCTATATTCTTATCGATAGCAATTAACACATAACAAATAACACATAGCAATTAACACATAACAATTAACACTGATAAAACCCATCTGCTCGTAAAAAAGAGGATACAGGTGATCGAGTTCTGATAATGTGATTATGAGTGTTTCTGAGATGTAAATAAATGCAAAAAGCTTTCTATTCAGTTTCTGTGATACATTATGCTTTTCTATTAAAAGTTTATCCTGATTCACGAGCCCAAAAGTTTCAATTTAACCCGACGACCATTTTGTCTTTAAAAGAACCTTGCATTTTAGTTAATCGCACAATACTATAGTTAACAACACCCCACAAAAATAGCATAGGCCCATACAACTGAGTAAAGATTGCTATACTCAGCGTGAATTATACGATGTGATGATGCAAATGCAGTTAATCAAATATTTAACACTGATAATCGTATTTATATAGTCTTTGCATTGTGATTATTTGCTTACAACAAGTGAATAACGATACGTTTCATCGATTGGGTGAAAATACTTAAGATTGTCATTTACGCGATGAAATATATCCGATGTTCACAGGTAGCAAGCAAATTTTTCTTTTTAATTTATGCTCAAACGTAATAGCTAGCAAGATGCCCTGTATAACGATTGAAGTAACAGATTTCTTACTGGATTTCCTGCGCGATGTCAACGGTTTACAGATAATGTTCTACTGTGTTGTGTTATTATTCACAAAGAAATATAAACAGTTACATAAGCCTTCTTCCCTATTCAAAGTAAAATAGCACATGAAAAAATAACTCTCGCCTTGTTGGATTTGAACTCGATTCATCTTCAACGGGATACTGCTATATTTATCATTCGGCCAAGTTAATATTTAAAAATAACTTCGAATTTCACGGTTATCTTGTTATCTATGTGGCAGTGAAAGTATTTATTGTATTTCACTCCAGTTATTTATCACAGTTATTGTACTTGGAGAATCCAGTAATTCACGACCTAGCATACAATAATGAGGCTTAATGCATGTTCTATACAAATTCCATTATTGTTTCCATTTAAGTAAGGATTCAGGCCCTTTTACTTACCTCCATCGGATACGAATTACCATTAAGTGAATGCTCAGACCCTCGGGCATTTTGGAAGCCCCAGTGGAGATGGAAGTGTCTCAGAGAATAAATTCCTTCCAAACCACCTCCTTGTATTTTGATATCGCTCTCCACCTGGACAGTAACTGCGAATATAAGATAATATAATTTGTCATGAATGTGTTTAGTAATAGATCAAAAACATTCTTTACCACAACAGACTATTTCGTCTATTAGTGCTTGGGAAAATTCATCCATACAACGAGTTACAATTAAAGTGCCGTCATAAATATACGGTCTCCTCTGTAACAAAATCCTAATTCCATGCATATTTAAGCTCAGGCTAAATAAAGATATAATATATGATTGTGGCTATAGGTATAATGTATAATTTTATGTAGTTTTTTAAAGTTTAAATTATGGAACAAATTGGCAAAAATGATTACGCAACTGTGGAGTTTGGAACTTCTTGTTCTTCTCTATACTTTTACGCAAGTTTTCGTGGAAGAAACGTTATGGCTTGACACAGGAAGAAATATGTTTTTAGAAGACGTTTAACGTTTTTGTTCCTTTGTTTTGTAACCCATTAACAGCTTCGAATGCACGCAGAGTATGGTATCACACAGTTCATGATTTTTCTTCATGAATTATCTACTATACAGACCTGTACAAATGTACGGAATACTTCCATACAATAATGACAACGTGAATGCCCCCTTACCTGTCCATCCATTGTTCCAGACTGTCATATTGTTAATGGTGCCCGGTTCAAAATAATCCCCGAAGTCAAAGTGACGAAGATGATCGGCTTCTTCGGCTAAGTTTGATTTGATGTTAACTGGTGATTGTCGTTTTTTCCCGCAGTCAGGGAACTCTTTGTACCAGAAATTAGGACCTGTAATACATTATTGAAAAATGGGCACCTTCATTTCTATATCTATCGTTTTCTATTGTGAATGAAAGTGTCCATCAGATTCAATGAATTTTCTTACTTTCATGTAACATACCCATGTCATTTGAGTTTTGCCTCCAAAAATATTATTTTTTAAATATTTACTTGTAGCTGTGAAACGTACTTAATATGAAAGGTTTATTATTCAGTGACGACTCTTTATGACTTGTCCATTATATAAAGACAATATTAAGATTTTCAAATATGTGTTGTTTGCTTTTAACATCAATACACACACACACACACACACACACACACACACACACACACACACACACACTCAACCAACTTTTTAAATTCGTTCTCCACGGAGATTAGAACCAGTATTCGCGGGTATATGGCACCTATCGCCTATATATTCCTAGAAAGTACCTGCTATTTTTTTTTAAATTATTGTTGTTTCAAGTTACAGCTTACCACTCTGCCCACCACCATAAGACCAATCGTCTGCAACAAACGAGAAAAATATACACGTACAGTACTTGGACATGAAGCATAGCTGTGTATATTGATTCAGAAGAAATTATTTAAGAGCTATAATGTTTCCGATTAAAAAGAAACAAGGAGGCTGAATAATGTTTCCATAAAGTGATGGCAGTGTAGTGGTTGATAAATATTAGTTGATGCTCAAAATGTGACAATGGGTTTAGAATATGATAATGGTAAAATCTCATTATGCTTTCTTACATGAGTTCACGTCTCTAAATTGAACTTGTTCAAAAACATGTTAGACATTTAGAAAACTTCAAACATTTAAGATGATTAGCAATTTCAGTCATCAGCTGAGTTAAGAATGATTATTAACACGACGGTAAAAAATAATACAATACCTGTGCATACAGCATTGTAAAACAGCGTGAAGATGATGAACTGAACTAACATCATTTTGTCTCTCGTAATCTCTAGGCACGGAAGACAAACGAGCTGTAACAAAGCAGTAAGAAGCAATTAATTTCATACGAATTCTTAAAAATCTGCAGGTTTAGTGAAGCAAATAAGCGCCACTTTGTGGACAAAAAGCAATGTCTGACAGCAAGTAACGGATGGACAATAAGTTCCGTTATATACGTTCCTTGCAAGAATCCTTTTAACTACACTGCTAATACCAATTGAAAGTACACAAAACTGAGAATGCTGGAGACACAGGCAGGCAATCTTCTCCAAACATCGACATTATCATCCTACCTCAACAATCCTCAATAACAACAGTCTACTTCCTTCCGCACTAAAAGCTGAGGCGCACAAACAATTTCGCGCATGAGTTTCAGCCAATCAGCGCTATCCACCACAAAGGTGAAGCGATCCAATGGAGACGTGCTTTCTTTCGCCCTTTTCAGATGACAGGTTATTGTAGTGCCAGTGATCATTGGCGGTCGGTACCTATCACCACGTTTCACTGGTCTGTTCGAACATATCTGGAACGAAGGTTTAAAAGATAAAACAGTTCAAAGGGACCGGCAGCCATTCCACAGAGACGGAGAGAATCAAAATTTTAAATGTCACATGGTGTGACCAAATATTATATACGTACCAAGTTAGTGGAATTACACTTGACGCTACACTTATATGATCACTTCAGTCTACGTTAGATTAAAGACAATTTGCATTAATGAGTTCCGAGTGCGACCAAACCCTTACTACCCATCTCTACCTCTTGCCTTTGCATTGGCCTTTCCTCTTATTATTTATCAGAGACAGGCCTGCTATCATCATCATCTCTACCTTTTCCTCTGCATGGCTGTTCCTCTTTTCATTTATCAGCGAGGGGACTGCTATCGTCATCATGATGGCCGTTCCTCTTTTCATTTATCAGCGACGGGATTGCTATCATCATCATCTTGGCCGTTCCTCTCTTCATTTATCAGCGAGGGGACTGCTATCATCATCAGCGTCAGCTTCATCATCAAGGAATTCTTAATTCTTGTACTTGTAGTATTAGAGGATATTTGGTTTGATTCTAAGCATACATTCTACTCTCATTTCTTAACAATTCTTGTTTTAGAGTTTTAAATTAGTTTATAATCATTCACATCAAACGGCTCTCTCGCTTCTTTAAACTCCTATGATTATGTTTGATCAAGAGTTTATTCTGTGTTAGTATCGAAATAATTGGCATACCTTCAAACATTGCGATAGATCACATGTATGTTGTATTATTGTGTAGTAGTTTTGCCATATCTTTGTAATATATCAGTTATACAAAGATAACAAAATACACTTGTATACTTCATGATTTAAGGCAAAACTAAGATTATTTTCAATTTTATCAAAGGCTATGGGTCGTGTTTTGTGTTTAATTATGATCAATCTTGTTTTTTTATGCTCCTACCTTGGGTGTTTGTTTGTTGTTTTTGGTCTATGCAATACTTGATAACTGGTGTGTATCTCATGTACGAGGGTTTGGCCAATCATGTGCAGTGTGAAAAAAGGTTGCGCATGCGTCATATGGCAAGCATTTGATGATGCAAACCCCAATTTATTGCTCAACCAACTGCAATTGCAAGTCTCTATAGTGTGGGTTGGGTGCGTGTGTTGCTGCCTGAGGCTTGTCTATGGTACGAGTATTAGTCGAGAGCAATGAGAATGACAGGTAGGTATTGGTATGGTTGATGATGACAGGAAAACATTCATTTGGCTACCTCCCACAACTCATATTTAAAAAAATAAACACAAAAGGGTCTTACATAGTGCTAGCATAGTTCGTAATAGAAACATTTTGCAGGAATAGACTATTTTCTATGCAGTAAGGAAATGCATATTAATGGTGCCATGTTAGATCTGCCGTCTTTCAGAAATCATTTGATTCCATTTCTACGACATTGTGTGCATGTCATGCACTATGGTCACATAATTGTGCATCCCTAAAACGTATACATCACATGGTCATAATCATGGCAGGAGGATAGCAATCTACAATTGCATCTTTCAAAACAATAAATAATTCTTTCTATCTATCATATATTGTTTTTGCGCTTGAGTTTTATTTGTATATATTAATGGGTTTTTCTGTTTTTAATGTTGTTGTTGTCTTTGAAATTCATGATTTTTTTCAGATTATAATTAAGATATTTGTTATACTTAAATGTTTAATATCATTCAATCTTCTAAAAAGAAAATAACGATGATGATTTAAAGAACATGTTCAACTGCTTATCCCGTTTTTCAAGCTTTGTCTACTTTCCAGCACGCTCTGTATATGAACAGAAAAAAAGAAAAAGCTGACTGAATTTCAGGGAGTAGGCTTTGTCCGCTAAAAGTTCAGTATCACGCCAACAAAAGCACAAACGCCGTACCTGTCAAAGTCAGCCTTGATACTGTAAGCTACTTACATGATGTTGGTCTATACCCAGAACATGTTTAATGGCATAATATACTCAAGACTTGTAAACTACATAAAAGTTTCCAAGATATTTTTCAATACAAATATTTGTCTGACGTTCACTAAAACTATCTCCAATTTACTGAAGCACACTCGTGTGTTCTTTACTATCTTATTCCCATACAAGTTTCAGCACGCTTAATAAAGCAATAACAAATTATCAATAAATGTTTCGTTTACATCTGTGAAATGAGAACTATGAACTGGTTTTTGTGTATTTTTTAATTAAGATAGAGTAGATATAAATATAATTAATTTGGAAAATAGAGAAAAGGTTTTAGGGAGAACTTGCTCTAGACCATTCCAAGCATATATAGTATTTAAGCTATGAAACTTCAACTATTTAATACAGGGTCCAAAATCTCATAATGATCACTTTTCCTACGCAGATATTATTCATAAACAGTAAATTTCTTCTTTTTTTCGACGCTTTGAATATTAATTTACCTTTGTCCTTCAGCAGCCTAATTTCATTTATTATTTCGACTTGCTACGACAAGTGTTCAACCTTCTGAGAATGCAGACTACGCGCACGTTTTTGGACTACAAACAAACGACAACCCACCCGCCCTTTCACCTTTCAGTCCAGATATGTTGTATCATGGCGGTGTAACCGCTAAACATCTGTTCTTTCAAAATTACAACTTTAATTTTCTAATATTGAAAATTACATTATTTATTATGTGTATTATAACCAATATTGTCGTATGAGAGGAGAATGGCTAATTATCGAAATTTAAGCAAACTGCATCTTTTCTCCATTCTATTTTTCTTTCTGAAAGCTACATTATAACTTTGTCTACGTTTGATACTAGAAAATAATACGTATGTTGGCCATAAGAGCATCGTTTGATGAGAGAACGAAATATGAATCGTGTGCTTGTGACAGGTGGAACAAGGACCATCTTGATCGTATGGCAAATACAAATGACTGAGGAAGACAGCTTATAAAGCTGACAAGCACAGGGATACATGCCCTAGGACAGCACATAAAATATCCAAGACGGGAAAGGTGGCATGGTCGGCACACTGTAAAAATACATTAACTGTAATGCAGGTGTAGCAATTGATATGGTACACTATGCATGGATGGATGTAGCTATTTAGCATTAATTTCGAAACATGACATACAAATACTTGTACTAAACAGATACAAGTTATCCTCTTTCCATCATTTAGGGGTCAACATGTCTACGGCTGGGCATCAGCGGAATTCCATATTTCAAATCCGTTCGTCTTGAGGCTTTGATGTTGACGTTTCTTGACGTGTAATGGCCTCAGATGAGTTGTATTTGAATAGTTGTCCTCTGTTTTCGTTTATTTATATTTCATGAAATTTTAGATAAAAATTAATAAGCCGTTTATGCTGGTCAAGTATTTTCAAGAAAAAGACAGGTATATTAAAACACGAAATGGTCTTCATCAAAAGCGACACAAAACACGCCTGAACCTTTTACAAATATCAGCATCAAAGTATAGAATCTAAGTTTTCATTAGGCTCCAAAAAGATACACATGAGTATCCATAACAACAATATCCAGACCATCACGAATCTTTTTCAAATGGGCAGCTGTAGAAAGAGAGAAGAATATTTACATATGGAAGGTAATATTACCATACCCATAAAATCCGAGTTTTCATTGGATGACACAAACTCACGTGACGTGTGAAGTTAAACAGTTATAGGCCTTTGAGTTAAATGAGCAGTTTTATGAACAAGTTGATCTCATCTTGATCCTACATGACGAGAAGGTCAATATCATACGCTTTCTGGTTCACAAAACTTAACATTCATCAAAAGAAAGATCATTTTTTCATTACATAATTAATAGCATACAGTTGTGATACAAATATCATCTCAACTACATGACATACATTAAGGTATTATTTTGTTTCAAGTAAAATTCAATAAATTTGACATGACCATGCGATATGAAGAAATATCTTGTATCACGTGAAGCTGTACCATCCAATGAAAATATAGCTCTCAAGGGAATCGTGTAATAATCTATTGCATATGTAAATATTTTCTTAAACTGCTTGATGTTTCTATAAATCAGGTAATGAAACAATTGTGAGCCTTTTTGTCGGTGACCAGGAAATTAGCAGAAAACCTGTAATTCTGACCTTTGCTTTGGGTCGGTTGCGGATTACTAACTCATAAAACTTAATATTCATCTCAACAAAAGTATATATAGTTGTATAAAATACTTTAAGAACTTGCAGAGCTTTATTTTGTAATCTGACAAAAGTAACGGAAAACGGTAGAAAACGTTTCAGGATGAAAATTTATAAATACTACAACCGGTTTCCTTTGGTGGGTTTAATGCATTTTTCAGCACATTATTGGCTATCAGTGGAGGACAATATATTTGGTCCAGGAAGAACCTGAGAAAACCATAGGAAGTATCACCGACCCAAGTGAAGCTACTGTCAATCTTTCTCATATACCCAATTGGTCGATCAGAGTCTCGAACCCGCACGGTCATTTAACATGTGATAAAATGAAAATTACACAACCATTCATGAAACGTTGTCCACGAAACTGAGCTACAAGCGATAAAGATTGTCGGACTAATTATGATCGCTGGATATATCACTTTACAACGAGAGAGAGAGAGAGAGAGAGAGAGAGAGAGAGAGAGAGAGAGAGAGAAACTTTTACTGTGTAACACATTGAAATCACCTCCACGATCAAACTGTATAATAAATGGCATGCTTTATTTCTTGGTTAAAAGTAAAAAATCAAAACTGCTTTATTGCTATATTATATTACGGTTCTATAGTGCATTGCAGTTATTTCTTCCCGTAGGCAACAGTCTTTTATTACCAGAGAAATCAATGTGAAGATATCAAAATATACTCTCTCGATGTTTACGTGTCATTTGCGCCTAAGATCACATTGAAATGTTAAATGACCATGTCGCGCGTAGTCAAACTCTATCTTAGGCAGGAAAATCTCTATGTGCGCCGCAACTGTGCCTTCAAAATAATTTTTAGCCGTTTTGCATTTAAATAGAACATTAATATCAGGACACTGTATTTCAAACAGAAAAGAAACTGCAAAGTGAAGTTCATGAAAGTTTATCGATTACGAACATTAATAAGGAAACATTCCAAAAATCTGTTTTGGTACACTATTGAATTTACATCGCACATGGTGGGTACTCCAGTCTTCTGTTATAGTAAACCTATATTTAAAAACACGAGAAAGACAGTCTAGCAAGGAAGTACTTTTTTATAAGAAATAAAGCAAGCCCCAAAACATCCGAATGTAAAACAACTGATAATTTAATAAAGAGGAGACGCAATCCGAATGTAAAAAACTGACCTCCCGCATCGGAGGTGGACTCTCTAACCACTAAGCCACCGGAACGGTCTCCGCTTGGAAAGAATAATATGACGATTATACACAGAATTTAGTATTTAAAAAAACAAAACAAAACAAATAAATAAATTTTTTTTTATAAAAAACAACCTATGTCAACTGTTGATTGCATGTTTACTCTGCAGGGTCTTATCGCACACTTTATTAACAACGGAAATGCAATGCATGTTAAAAACATCTCTGATGTAAAGAGAGGCCATTTGCAAACTGCTGTCACGCCTGTGGTTGTTATTGCATCATAATAATTTCAGTGACGTGACATCCCCTCAAAGACAATTTATCACTAATAGCGACATTTGCAATAGTTCAGGGCCTTCTAAACCAAAGGATTTTATCATTTTTTATAATTTAGATCAAAAAGTTCCACCAATGGCAATACAAATTAAAAGTGCACATATTCCATTTATAACTGAAACGTTGCTGAGTGTTTGTTTCTACACTTATCATTTTAAAGGGATATATTCTTCTCACATCTGCGGGATATTCGTCCGCCAAGAATTTATCCGTCCCTGAGGTACCACTACGATTACCAGCACGTCTCATTCAAGGTTAATTGTCTTGCATCGGACAGAGACGAGGATATTTCAATTGATGGGTATCATGACGGGTATGCATATTAGATATTTGAAGTTAAATTTAATATACTTTTTTTATCATTACACATGCATCTGTTTACATCTTCTCCGTGAACCACCCAATGCCTATCATTTAGTTAGTTAGTGCAAGTTAGTGCGTACCACTACAATCTTTAAAATGAATTAGTCATCTTTCAACAAATTGTATTTCCAACTCAAAGCCTCCT
Source organism: Megalonaias nervosa (assembly GCA_016617855.1). NCBI lineage: Eukaryota > Metazoa > Mollusca > Bivalvia > Unionida > Unionidae > Megalonaias > Megalonaias nervosa. The sequence continues at coordinate 1,765 of JAECUM010087727.1, read as the reverse complement.
GCAAATTCCGAAGTGTTAAAAATTAGATATTATTCATGGAAAATACTTTTTGCACTAATCTGAGTAAAAACGGCCACTTTTTGTTCAAGCTATGAACACAAAATTCTAGCAAATATGCGATTAACACTTACCTACAGTATAAAAAGTGATTCTGTCTTGATAAATGATTCCAATATCCTGCGTAAAAACGGTATATCCAAAAAGTTTCCAAATTTTTCCTTGCTGTTTTAACCAGTACCCAAATAGGGACGAACCATACGCAGGAAGTACAATCTACCGGACACAGGTGCTTTTTTATAACGCACGGAATGGATGGTCTATATATAAAGAAAAGGAGCCGTAAACACTGATATCATAAATGAAAAGTCTATGTATTCGTGACAAACATATCATAATTTACAATTTGTGTCCGCATTATTTCGGCATTTCTCCCTCAACCTATAACCCTTGGGCCTTACACCTTGAACCTTTACATGGACCAAATTTATTACACTTGACCATCAGTGTCATTGGCGTCGGAATGTTGTTTTACTATTCAGGTGTATAATTTAATTTAGGGATGAATGAAGTTTGTCTATTTTCTTTAATTATATTGCAGCAATCCGCAAACTTTACACTCATAATTTACACACAAAACACATTTGGGACGTAATTCACAGCCCACGGTACCCTGGTTGCAAGACCTGTGGGATTCCATTATTTAATCACATTTTACAGCCTACGACGATTTACAGAGAACAATCAGCATATAACGTAATCACAATAATGCAACATTAGCAGGCATCCTGTTGCTGACAAACGCTGTAGTGTTTTAAAAAGTACTCGTGATTGACTGGAATAACATATTTAACTTACAGTCCAACATATTTAAAAGAGTGCGCATGAGTACTAAACAAACAAAATCTTGTTCTTTCAATTCGGTCAATAAATATTTTGTAACAAAATAATCAAAATGTATGTAATCGCTTTTAAAGACAGAAAGTCGGTTTTAGCTCTTGCATTAAACAGATTAAATGAAGCCGACGCTGTATCAATTGGTCTCTGTCAGCGTCTCGATTCTCTGATTACTTAACAAAATTCTCGCTGACACTAAATCGCTGATCGCTATAGTGTTCTTTGAACGCAAAGTACTATGCCAGTCATATGTAACTTTCTGCATCGGCGGACCAGATAGCGAATTTTAAATGTAGCCGTATGATATAAATATAGTAGAAACATTTAAATGAGATAAGGAGATATTATTATTATTATTATTATTATTATTATTATTATATATATATATATATATATATATATATATATATATATATATATATACATATATATATATATATATATATATATATATATATATATATATATATATAGTGCACAACTGAATTTAAATTAACATGACACTAAAATTACATGTATTGCTTGTTACTCTAACAGTTTTCTTCTTTAAATATTAAATTTCGAATATTCATATAGGAAATAAATGGTGTGCATCGCATAATGGAGAAGACTTATCCTGAAGAAAAACAGTCCAGACGTTTGTATGCCCTATTCAGATTACCAGACCGTTAATATTGACATAATAATATAACATTCACGACACCTGCACAACCTTGATCTCGTGCAGAACTGAAACCTGTCGTTTCTTCCAGCTCATGTAAATTTTGAAATGTTTCCGAAAAGGAAGCAGATATTGACTCAACAGAAATAAAAGAAATCTGACACTATATATATATATATATATATATATATATATATATATATATATATA
>JAECUM010087725.1:0-13422 GCA_016617855.1 Megalonaias nervosa | reverse complement strand
CTCTAGTGTGAAAAATTACAATTTTAACTTTTGTTCCAATTTTGTTGTGCTATGGTTATTTGTGAGTAGTATGTATAGGATATTAGTCGCTCACCAACCCAGGATTAAGCAACATTTCACATTGCTAATTATTTTCTACGCTTAGGGATTAAACATTTTCACAGTTTGTATTTGCACAGCCTAGATCACGCATCATGCATCACGTTTCACGTCTGATATCCACACTTTTCACTTTTTTTACGTAATTGTGTCAAGCAATAGATTATGTAACATGTTTTGTATGCTGTCCATACAATTTAAATATTTCAGGTACACTAGACGATGTATAATGTTTCTTAAACATAAACAGTCTGATTAGGTCTTTTTTATTTATTTCATTTATATATTGACACTTTGCACTTGAGACTCCATCATAGCTATTATTCTATACTGAGCTTACTTTAGTTATTTAGGTGGGTCTCTCGTACTCCTTGTTTGTTTATATACACATATAGATAGACAGAGAGACAGACCGAGACAGACAGATAGAGACAGACAGACAGAAAGAAAGTCAAACAGGGTTAGATAGAAGATAGATTTCTTGGAAACCAATACTGGGTAAATCAACTTTCTCGATAAGAGACCCACTGCAACAGCAACTCAACTGCAGAGCTAACTCATAAACACTCCAGTTAAAACTATAGTTCAGTCAGACTTTATTTCACCCATAAGGAAAGTTTTCTTTACAAACTAAATAACCTGAGAGAAAACAAGGATTTTGAGTGTTTGCATTGACGATTTCCGAAAACATTCCGGCAAGTCAGCCATAGATACTAAATTAATACAGACAAGGAAGAAATATATGCGCGATGGCACATAATCGTTTGTATATAAATGTAAAAAGTGTTTTGGTTTTATTACCGTAAGAGTCCATTAATGGGAATGTCTTTGCTTTAAAATATTTTGTTACTGTTACAATGTTTTGGTAGTAGCTGATTTTAAAAGTTTTGCTTCTGACAAATGTTTTGTCTTCATGCTTAGATATTGTACAGTAAAGTTGTGTATCATATAGTAAACGAATAAATAAAGCGGCTTTTATCCATTGCCTGAACTTATTTGCTTCTCTGTAAATATCTCCATTAACAGTCAATTATATTAGAGGAACGCATCATTCTATTTCAACTCGGAGCAGTAATGGAAATCTACAAATGACTCATTATCTTGGAGTTTAGCATTGTTTAGGAACAGATTCACGTGCTTATCGTTTCTCTGCTCCTCTGTACATATTTGTCTCATTCCACTATTCTCAGTGCACAAGCAAGAGACTATAAATTTGGTCTACGAACAAGTGTGTAGTTTTTATTCTTGGTTCAAATATTTGTAAACATCGAGTGAAAACGATTACCCTTACTAAGATCAAGTCAGGCAACCAATATTTGTTATCCATTATGTGTGCGTCAACAAGATTCCCAGAGGCAATTTCTTTGAGAAATATTATAACCAATACTATAGTAAAAGCTTTGATACAGTTTTTTTTACTCAATTTGGCCTTCCCAAATCTGTCAAAGGTCAGATTTTAAGCCTGGAATTTTAAGCTACTCAAGCTTGAATTTGGCACTCAGTAATTCAAGTCAAATGTGAAATTATGGTTTCACACAACTTTAATGGACATAACTTTTGAGTCTTGTAATAGAGTATATTCTCTCTTGCTCATTCTTCAAAATTTTTTTCCAACTAGATTTTACGGGCCTTACAAGTAAAGATGAAAATGAATGAGTTAAATTATAATATTAGTACTCTGATCTACATAAATAAATGGAGTGCTAGTATATTGAAAGAAATAGCCAGGTAAATCATGCAATTAATTTAGTTGTACCTGTCCCACCAAGTGAGGATTTAAGCGAATGAATTCAGTCGGATTCTACTGATCTTGGGGCAACAAATCTTCGGAATTTCAAAATTATGGAAAATCTGGACCAGAAACTTTAGGATTTGGAACAACATGAAAAGAGCGAACTTAAACAGTTATTATTTGAATATGAGCACTTGTTTCCAGGTGTTCCTACGAGGACAAACACAATTTTTCATGACGTTGAAATTGTAGATTCAAAACCTATGAAACAACACCCGTACAGGATGAACCCTCTCAAACAGGAATACTTGAAAAAGGAAATTCAGTATTTCCTGGAGAATGATTTTATAGAGCCCAGTAAGAGTGATTGGAGTTCACCATGTATACTGGTTCCGAAACCGTATAAAACTTTCCGTATGTGCACTGATTATAGAAAGGTGAACAGTGTGACAAAAACAGATTCATTTCCATTACCAAGAATCGATGACTGTATTGATAAAATTGGAAATGCCAAGTACGTCTCCAAATTTGACCTTCTGAAAGGATTTTGGGAAATTCCACTAACGGAAAGGGCAAATGAAATTTCGGCATTTTTTACTCCAGATGGACTCTACAAATATAAAGTAATGCCGTTCAGGATGAAGGTTTCTCCAAGTACTTTTCAACGTTTGATGAATATGATTACCTCTGGTCTAGATAATTGTGATGCTTATATTGATGATGGCATCATTTACAACGACACCTGGAAAGAACATCTAGCCACGATTCGGAAATTCTTTGACAGACTGACTGATGCAAATTTGACAATCAGTTTATCTAAAAGTGAGTTTTGCCGTGCTTGTGTATCTTTTCTAGGACATATTGTGGGACATGGTCAAGTTAAACAAATAGATGCTAAGGTAAAGGCTATCTCTGAATTCCCTGTGCCTGTCAGTAAAAAGCAACTGATGCGATTTTTAGGTATGGCTGGACACTATCGGAAAGTTTGTTCTAAATTTTCTAATATTGCGGAACCCCTGACAAACTTGTTGAGCAAGAAAAACAAGTTTCTTTGGACTGAAAAATATCAGGAGTCTTTTGATAGGTTAAAAGCCATACTTAAAGCTGCACCAGTTATTACAGCTCCAGATTTCACTCAACCATTTAAACTATCTATGAGTGCAAGTGATGTTGGGTTTGGAGCAGTATTGATTCTAGATGATAGAAATGGTGTAAACATCCAGTCTGCTATTTCTCTAAGAAATTAAATAAGCACCAAAGAAACTGCTCAACAATCGAGAAGGAATGTTTGGCTTTAATATTGGCAGCACAGCTCCTTCTCCGGTTGTTGTGTTTAGTGATCACAACCCCTTTACTTTCATCGACAAGATGAAAAATAAAAATCAAAGATTATTAAGGTGGAGTTTGTTTTTACAAGAATACAATCTTGACATCAGGCATATCAAAGTAAAAGACAATTTAATTGCAGATGCACTTCCCCGTGTATAGAAATATTATTTCATGTACACTTTGTATAATTCACAGAGTTCTTCTTATGTAATTTTCTTTACCTCATGTATAATTTATATATGGTAAAATGAAAGCTTTATTATATAAATCTTTCTTTTTCTTTATAGGGGAAGTGTTACGAATATGTAATTTAATTACTTGTGTGTTAATTTTAAATTCTTTTTATTTTATTTTTGTATCATTACATTTTATTGTAATGATTATTTTCACCGAATTTGATATTTTTGAAAAAGACATTCTGTTTAATTAGAACGTAGGAGTCGCGCAAGCACTATTTTTAGCTAACCTAAGTCTTAATCTTGGTTCAAATGTCTGTAAACATCGAGTGAAAACGATTGGCCATTACCAAGGTCATGTTCTCCCCACGTGTTAGCTATGTGTAAGCAGCCATTTTTGAATTCATTTCTAGCGTGAGAATTTGATTCTTAGATAGGGCTGATCTTGCCTACGTGATAACTGGCATTTTTTTTACTGCGCTGTTCAAATTAGTGGTCACGTATCCTGTCGCGCGAGCTAAACATGTGATCTAAATTCGTGTGTTAAGACAGACGTTTTTTAATAGACGGATTTAGTCCTAATAAAATACCTTTGGGGTACAGAGGTATTCTGTGTTGTTGCCGTTTGGGTTGATTGGTTTTATCTAAAATAATTTATTCACTCTAAAAAACCTTCAAGTGCTTTTCTTCATCAAATTCTTGGACAAAGACATTTATTGGAAATTTATTCCAGATTTTTAAATTGGAACCTTATAACTTGTGATTCAACGAGGAACTGTTGACCATTCGTACAAAGACTTCACCTGACGTCATTATCCTCCATCTTGGAACCTCGTCGAGATTCGAACCTGGATTCAATTAGAACTGTTTAGTAATAGGACTTATATTTTTCAATTCTAGGATTAATTTTTGGATTCTGTTCACAAACTGTAAGTCCTTTTTTGACATTTTTACCTTGTTTTCTAGGGAAATAAATTATTCTGTTTAAATATACAAAGCTTGTTGCCTTCACTCTTTTCTTTTGTTACTTTTGTACGAGCCTATACGTAACAATATATATATATATATATATATATATATATATATATATATATATATATATATATATATATATATATATATATATATATAAAATGCAGTTTCCTCCACGAAAATTGAGATAAATTGTGATGGAAATACAGTGGTGTGAAAACATGATGCAGTATCATTGTGCCATTGCAAATTGTTTTTACATGACGCAAAGTTTCTAAGATAACTTTCCTGTGTAGCGATACAACTATACAGTATAGTACCATGAAGAAAACTAATCGAAAATAACTACTTTATAAATCTAATGTACGTCCCCGTCAGATTAAAAGCTCACTCAGCAGTGCAATCGTTATACATTGAAATGAGAATTTAAACGTTTTCTCTCTTATCATACATATATCTAGAGAACAATTTATAAATTCAAAGCACATGATAATTAAAATTTTGCAATATTGCAGTTTCCTTGAAATTAACCTAACGAATAAGTTTTCACTGAAGTTTCCATTGTAAAATATAATCAAAATATTCATCTGCCCTTACTGAATCCATCACTTAACATCATACTTATAGAAAATATGAAAAATGTTCTTCAAATGCTGATGCAAAATTGTTTTTATCTCATACAGATCTGTGCAAATATGAACATCCCAGAGTATTATGAGGATATTTCCCTAAGGTTGACGAAAGTCCTCGATGCATCAGGATTGAGAAATGATCTAAGATGGAGAAGAATCAACACCTGGTTGCAGATAGAAGAATTGGAAAGAATATGGATGGAGACACATGCCGGCACAAATTTTCGTCTGTATTACTTTGGTAGTCAGGCCGAAGCTACCACAACTAAGGGATTATCGTCCGATGTTGATAAAGTATTTGTCTTGCGTAAATTTGAGGTTCTGCACGATCTCCAGTTCTCGGTACCGAGTCCTGATACGGCGTTAACATTCCTTATGGTGGCTGACGAGAGCACACCTCCAGGATATGTGAAGCTACAGCTTGTGCAGAGAGATGCACGAAAGGCTGTTTGTAATTTTCAATATAAAGATTTCCTCCTAGATGCAGAGGGACGTTCTGTACTATATAATGGATTTTTAAAGGCGGCATTAGAAACTCGATTCAACCAAGTTGACATTCATGGTCCAGCCAATACATTATGGAAGATAGGAATATCTTTTGATAATGTATTTGCAATTACGAGTCGTTGCTGGCCTGACCAGGTTTCTCGGAGGATGTCATGGGCAAGAAGAAAGAACAACTGGCCAACAAGGCGAATGATAGACGTAATTAAGCAGACTGCAATGTTCTTAGTTCCAGTGGGACAGAAGTTAAGTCCTGAACAGCATCTACAATGGAGACTGTCTTTCTCTATTGCAGAAAAGCTCTTGATGATGCAATTCAATTCAACCCAATACAAATGTTATGTCATGCTAAAATTTATCAAGAATACCTTTATAAACGTTGATGCTGTGGAAAATGTATTGACAAGTTATCATTGTAAAACATGTATGTTTTATTTGATAGAGGTCACACCAGCCTCTCTCTGGCATCCAAATAATTTGATGCTTTGCATGGATTTGTGCTTGAAACAGCTACTTTCATGGGTTCAGTGCGGAAATTGTCCGAACTACTTTGTGCCCGATGAGAACATGTTCCTTGGTAAACTTGAGGGTCCTGTTCAAGGAGAAATTGCTAGTACTTTGCAAGGTCTTCTGAGGCAGAATGGGAGTTATATCACCAAGATTCATTATGAACACATTGGTGAAAACGTTGTTAGGGTGTGTCAGTCACTTCGCATGGAGCTTGTCTATCCCGATGAAAACATCTTTGCACAAACAATTTCTTATTTAGTGCTTGTTCTACAACCGTTGTGTTTGGTTTTTAGTGGTTATTTGAATATGTGCAATCTCAGTTTATTTAAGTCACGATATGGACCAAGGCAAGAGATTGCCAACGTACTACGAACACTTTTTTGTTCTGCTGTTGGAAACCACCTAGCGTCGCAGAGCATAAAACAAGAAATGCATAATCAGGAAAAACTTATCGCGGCACACGAGCTTCTTCTCTGGGGATCCAGTTCTGATGTAGCGTCTGGAATGTTGAAACTGGCTACATTCTACTTGGCACTGGGTAAGTTAGAATCAATGGAAGAGGTGCTTAACCAAGTGGATGCAAACTTTACGCACATTGTTTGTGAACAAGAAGATATGCTCTTAAAGCCTAGCAAACTTTCAAAGATTCTACATGAAGATCTTTCGACAGAAAAATTTATTCAGAATTGTTTAGCTTTCATGGTGTATTACAGCCCATCAGATATTCACATCATACCGAAAGTGCTAATCTATGAAATATTCAAATCCACGGGATCAGAACTAAGTGTTGATATGACTATAGCACACCGGTTACGTATAGCTGTAGTTAAGGCACGGATATACCTGTACTTTCTTCAGTACCAGTGTTTTCACCTACAGCGACGAGTAGCACAGAGGTTTGTTGCCCTGAATAACATGATTTGGGTAATTAAAGACTATTGTGAGAAAGTAATTGAAGTCATGGAGAGCCCGGCAATTATGATTGGCAGGCATTGTTTTCATACGGAAATGTCAGTGTTCTTGGACTGCCTCACATCGTCTCTGAACTTGATGGCATATTGTCTGAAACAGGACGGAAGACTAATGGATGCCTTTAAAGTTCTCTGCTCATCTATGGAAGTAAACAGTCAACACAATGGAGCAAAGTGGCAAATAGCTACTTTTATCAACTCTGCTTTCAGGCTTTTATCGGCCAGACAATGATAGAGTATATACGAAATTTATAAATACAGCTTTAAATAAAATGTATTGACAAGCTATCATTATAACACTTGTATGTTCTACATTACAGAGAACACAATAGCCCTCTTTGGCATGTCAATAATTTGACTGTCTTGCCACGCTTGTATTTGACACAGCCACTCTCCTGGATGCAATGTGCGATGTGTCCCAACTGTTTCATATCCGATGCGATGATCCTCCCTTGCAGTTCCTTATGTCCTGTTAGCTAAAATATTACTAGTATTGTGCATAATCTCCCGAGGATCAAGTGTCGACATATCACCACGATTTCTTAGAAAATGACTGGTGGAAACATTGTTTCAGTGTGCCAGTTACTTTGTATGGAAACTGAACTTCAGAAAGAGCACATCTTAGAACTAACAATTTCTAATTTAGAGCAGCTGTTAAGATGTTGGTATATTTCAAGTGCTGATGAGAATATATTTTAAGCCAGTTTATGTAAGTCGTCATACAGACAAACGGCAAGAGTGTGAAATGATTGTACCTTTCGTTGTTTGTTTCTATGTATCTACATTAATCTGTAAATTGAGAGTCCTTTCAGCTCATTTGATTATCAAAGGAATGTACAAAATGTAGGAAGTAATAAACATTTCAAAGAATAATATTCCGGTCTAAAATTGAATATTTGCAAATTCACACTTTCCGTCTGAATACCCAGTTTCATTCCCACAAACAAGGTTGTAATCACAACAATTTTAACTGCTGTAAACTCAATAATTTAGCATATGATTTACCCAACCTACTTGGAAACATTTTCATTTGAATTTTCGGAATTCGTATCATCTTATTTCACAATGCATCTTGTCAATTTAGATATACTAATCGAGTAAATTTACTTGAGATTGATAGTGATGATCAGTGTATGAATGTTCTGATGTCACACATCAGACAGCTCTTTATTATTAGAGTTTGATAAAGATAGTAAATTACAGTCTTGATGAAATCAGCATTGCTATCTTTTAAGCGAAAGACGATGTTATGTTTTGTAAATTTCTATTATAAGTTTTGTATAATTCTATTATAAGTTTTATTTGAGTGTGTTCCATATTAAAATAAACATAAACAAAATAATAAAACCACCACAACAGCAAAACACCAGAAGCAAGTTATGGTGTGGGCAGACTGATGATTGTAACTAAATCTATTAGTAATGACTTCATTGCAAAGCTTCCCGCTCAGGAAAATGTGATCGTTGGAGCATTACACAGGGAAACCTGTGTTGAAAAGCAAATGTTATTACAAGACCATCATTCAGCTGTCATTACCTCTCCAAATAATGTTCCGGAATGTTTCAAATCCAAATCCACCATTTTAAAAGTTTCATGAAGCCACTTCGTGTAAACTATTCGATGCTTCTCGTCATAGGTCTGTCCAAAATGGATTATCTGACAATAGACAGCTAGGTCACTAAAATAGTATTCACTTCATTTTATATCAAATGTTGAATGGTTCATGAACTATGTTGATTACAAGCAATATCCTATTTATGAATATGAAGTTAATCAAAAAGGACCATATCCCTGTCCAAATGTTGTAGGCATAATTAACAGAAAAAAAAAAAAAAAAAAAAACCATCATAAAAGGTACACATGATTTTACGAGTCAGATTTTTAAAAACTTGATTAGATCAGAATACATTGAATATTTCTTGAACTATGCTGCTTGTAAGCAATATTTGATGTTTCCTTGTCAAAATATTTGATGTTTCCTTGTCACGACACAAATTTGCTTGAAATCTGTGAAACAATGTTATTATAAAAATTGCATCAGATAAGAATGCTTCTTAAATTATTCATGATAATACATTCCATTTGAAGATATGAAGTTAAGTGTTCTCTAAGTTATAACAGTATTTTGAAATAACGTCACATGTGCTTATCTGGCTCCTGTTATGTTCCCTTATGAAAGGTTTGTGTTCTGTTTAGAACGTTATGAGTCAGTTATCTAATTGGATGCGAGAAACCACTAATAGCTCCGGAATGGGTTAAAAGGGCAGACGTGAGTAAACAAATGAAAGCGAAGGCAATTTAGATAAAAAAGGTATCAAGAACGGCACATAGGTAGGGTAAGATTGATTCAGGCTATTATGCATTATTAGTTCATTATACAAAGTATACAAAGCTAATTCCATCCGTTCTCAATAGTTCTTTCGTTGGCATGAGGTATTTATGGTGGTGGAGATATTGAAAGGATAATATTAAGTTGTGCAACTCCAAGAATACTTACCTCATCACATTAACGTTAGGAGCAAAACCAACAACAAAGGTTCTCGTATTTACATGTATGAGTTGGAGACTTAATAGCAACGTGATCGGGTACGGATATTCAAAGAAACGTAATTTGTTATAAAAAAAAAAAAATTAATTTGCCATCAATTACGTTAACATTTAGTATAATCGGAAAGAGGAATAGGAAATGTAAGCGCACTCATCCTTTGCCATGGTCATATTCAAATGGCAATATGACTGCATCATTAAAGGAAGGATGAACCGCAGTTCTAACGTAACGTTAGCACAACCGGAAAGAGTATAGGCATAATTGTTGTAAAACAGGCCCCTAAAGGGGTTGGAAGGAGAACCTAACCGACGAAAGATCTGATCACCTGCAGCCTTTCCTTTCCCGACACAAATCGACAAAAACGTGCAAATTTCCTTCATCTGCAATAAAATAGGAGGGCCTTCCAGCTCTCGCGATTGAATTGCTGAACTCTTTCCTCCTTAATATTCCCGACATGCACTTGGCATGTCCGGACACTAGTGATCTCGGTTGTTTTATTAACCTAGGTTAGCTGTTATCTTCCTGGAAACATCTATCCAGAGGTCGAATATGTTGCTTTTCTAAGACTGAGACATAGATGAGAGTCAATCAGAAATACTCTACAATTCCAGGTTCTTACTTTCTGAACTGCTTACGAAAAAAAGGGCCAATTGGGCAAGGTGTAAGAACACATCCACCATCCACAGATAATTCATTGAATATAGGCGGTCCAGGCTTCATGGTCCGAAAATGGGGAGTCGAAGCTGGGCATTTTGCGACATGAAGGTCTATCATCAAGCGGTCCTAAAAAGGGCAAACTCAATGAAAGACAGACGGATGGAGACCACTCCGTGCTTCTAGCAAACAACAAATCGATCAGAATTTTGAGTTGACCCGGAAGTTGGCTTACAGTGAGATATGGTATTGGGCGCACTAAAGAAGCAAGTTTCATATTATAACACTTAGCTGGTGAGTTGTACCCTACCTGTTTGAGGAGATAATTAAACGTAAAAGAGTTCACTGACATTATCACCTTTCCATCGAGCAGATATTTCCAAGCAAGAAAATCGACTATTGGCCATCACCTCAAAAAAATATTCAAATGAATGGCCCTTTCCTCTGGCTTTCCCTCACCGCTGTTATGAAGGAGGGCAGTAAATATTCCCACCCCATGACAAACTGGCGTCTGTGAAGATAGTTACTTCCGGTTGTGAAACTTCAAGTAGTATTCCTGTGGCTATCAACTCTGTCTTGCCACTGGCGTACATAAGTGTTCAGATTCCGGAGAAGGAACACCATTGGACCAGGAGTGCCATAAACAAGAGATGCGCGAAAAGGCATCTGAGACGAGCAAGTCAGTTGCAGCATTGATAAGGTCAAGCAGCTGAAGAAGCTCCATTGCAAAATAGGTCGACTCTAATAGTTCTATGATCTGAGATATTCACTTGGGGGAAAGTCAAACTAGGTTATGATGGGTCGGAAATTTCAAACTCAGATCAATGAAGTGCTGAAAAGGTACTAGATCCTACCTATCATTGTGTATCGGAAACCCTAAACAACAAAGGATCTAAAGGACGAGCGGAGATTGTTCATGTAACGAACCAGAACAGAATTCACCATATGTTCTTGAAGAACATCGTCCTGGTCCGCCGCTGCCACTGTAGAGGAGGACGTCCTGAAGAGGGAGAATACACAGTCCAAAGTTTTGTTGAAGAACAAGGTGTGAGACTTAAAAGCGAACGTCTGTCAAGTTGAGACTGATCGCGTGTTCGTTCTGTCTCAGTGAGAGCTGTAAAACAACACTGTTCTCATCTTGAACCTCGGAGTGCCGATTTAATGACTGAGCCAGCTCAGGTCTATAACCAGTCGCCTTTCAGTTGGACTTTCATACGAAAACGAATATGGTAGAAAATCTTGATGAGTTTGGCTTTACAATTATCTCTTATGCCTGTTTGTTGAGATTATGACAGATCTCCTGTAAAACATCCTCCTTCATGGAATTGTCATGAAAGGGGATAAACAAAAAGGTGGTGACTCCTGGAACGCCAATTTCTTGTTTGCGAAATAGATGATCAAAGTCTGCTTGAACATAGAGAGACTGGAGTACATGAATGCCATTTGGAATGACGGACCGTGAGGTAGAGACGGGGCTTTGGTGAGTTGAAACTCGGTTTTCTCTCCACTCGCAATTGTATGATGTGCTGCAGGTTAATAACCTTCACCATGCCGCACGATTCCCATGTATGGTCGCTTCCAGCATTTTTCAGTCAAGCAGAAAATAACTATGGATGCCAAATCTAGCAGAGAGGATGTCACAAAAAAGTTCCTCATCAGCTTCAACGTGGTGTTACAGACGTGCCATTCGATCTTTTAAAAAAGGTTTGACTTAACTGAGGTCTCGAATTCTGTCGGAAAACTGTCTGGTGGTCTCAGTGATCTTTGACAAATTAGGGAAAATCCTGATGAGAGTGTTACCCAGTAGGTGGACGGGGGAATTTATCCAGTAACAAAATACAGTAGATTGCCGTCTTAAAGCTGAACTGTATGTGTAGTTCGCTCTCAATAGAGGGGTTGTACTTGTCTTGTATACCTACCATGTTCAGACATAACATTCTCAGTGGAAGTTATGATGCAGCAGCATTCTCATGCATGATGTGGCACCTGGCAAACAATACGCCATCTGATTTAGGACCGACGTATCCACTTGCCGGATGTAGCTCAGCAATGTTTGATCCTGAGCAGACAGATTGAATGATGGTAATGTATAGAAAGCTCTCATGGTCAGCTGGACAGCTGTAAAGTGTGGCGTGTCTGGATGACTGGATTGTTGGAGAGGATGACTGGAAAAACGTGATCTGCCATATTTGGTGCTGTCTACCGAATTGCAGTTGGACACTGATATCACTGATTTCCAGTTATGTTGCCCATAGGCAGCCTAATGAAATGAAGGAAGACATAAGGTGGCTGTTATTGGTCGTGTGTAATGTAAAGGCCGGTGATTTTACTGAATACAGAAATACTACACTGTACAGTCCAAAGTGACGGATTCCGTAGGTGTGGTCCAAGAAATCTTAACCTAGAGTGAGGGTGCCACTTTGGAATCCCCCATAACACTAGCCACAGAATCCAACTGTGCATGCATATACACAGGATGTCAGTGTCTGAAGACTTGTACATTTATGGTTTGGTTTTGTCCTCAGTCGATTCTGCAAAACATTAGACCATATTCTTCATAGCATATGTTGCAGATGAAGAGCAGCATTTGGCATGTTTGACAGGCATGTTTCATAAGTGTCCTCACCGACTTCATCTGAATTTCTTCCACTCAGAAGTCATATTTCACCACACAATGTAACTGTCTATATCCACACATTTTGTAGATAAACAGATTGAAAGTGATGTCAAAATTTAATGGATTTAGGAAGTAAATTTATCTGCTGATCTCAATATCAAGTAAAATTGCAACGTGGAGTTCATCCAGTATATGGGTAGACACTTAGTGCTGGCAAGAGAAGGTAGTCTGACGGAGTTTCCTCCCTTTGTCTATATGTTATAGTGTTAGAAATACATTAAATTTTAATCTGTTTCGAAGGGCTGGATCTGGAAGGTAGCCGAGTTTATTTCCAAACGCTACTGTGAGACGGCAATATATCTGAATCAGAAACTGTAGATTTTAAGACAAAAAGAAACACTGGCTTGGAATAGATGACAACTTACTAAAACCAGGAATTGAAACCGAGATCACAAAGGTACAAGGAAACACCAAGCCACTATTCTGTAATGATTTTATCAAAACATGTTAAACTTCGTATCAACATAAATTCTAATTTTCATCAAAGATATAATGGCCTCTCAATGTTCCTTAACAAATAACTGAATAGGTCAATAATTGTACATGACTATGTCAATAAGTATTGATTGCTAATAAAGTTTTCATCAAAGTCACTCCACCAAGAAACACATTATATAT
>JAECUM010087711.1:0-11158 GCA_016617855.1 Megalonaias nervosa | reverse complement strand
ACAAACCTAAAAAAAAAAGTTTACGCGACGTAAAGTTGTCGCAAATGCCGTTGATGATATCTGGGCGATAGATTTAGTAGATGCGTCAAATCTAGCAGAATTTAATGATAATAAGAAATATTTGTTTAATGTCATAGATATTTTTAGTAAATACGCGTTTAGTGTTCCAGTTTTAGACAAGACAGGAACGTCGATAACTGATGCGTTAAAACAAATAATAACAAGTACAGAAAGAAAACCAAATAAAATCTGGACCGATCACGGAGCAGAATTTTTCAATAAAACGTTTGAGCAGTTTCTAGAACAAAATAACATTAAAAAATATGTTACAGGGAACGAGGGAAAAAGTGTCGTAGTAGAGCGATGTAATCGCACGCTAAACGAAAAAATACACAAGTATTTGACAGCTAAAAATACCAATAAATATATTGACAATTTACAAAACATTGTTGACGAATATAATAACACGAAACACCGAACCACTAAACTATCGCCAAACAACGCAATCAAAAATCCGATATTAGCAAATGAAAACATGTACCGCAGATATAAATTTAAAGTCGGTGATAAAGTTAGAATTTCTTTGACGAAAAAAACATTTGAAAAAGGATTTATTCCAAACTGGACTGAAGAAGTGTTTGTAGTTGATAAAGTACTTTTGACAATACCTGTAACATACGCGCTAAAAGATTTATTAGGTGAACCTATAAGTGGTAGTTTTTACGAGCAAGAACTTCAGAAAACTGAACAAGATGTTTTCGTTATCGAAAAAGTTATCCGAAAACGCGGCGATAAAAGTTTAGTTAAGTGGCGTGGGTATAGCGATAAATTTAATAGTTGGATCCCAACTAAGTCGATTTCATCGACTGCGATTACATCGACTGCGATCCAATGATGTTATTATAAATGTGTTCGTATTTGACAAGCACAGATTTACATTTGATAGTTTTACATAACGAAATTAAATGTAATTTTCTTTCATGATCAACTGGCATTAAATTGAATATTCTAGCAAAAATAAAATCATATTTTATACTCCTTCGCTGGCCAGTTATTTTTTGATTCAAAAAAGGTTTGATAAGCTGCCAAAATATTTGTTGTTCGGCAACAGTTAAATTAAATTTTATTATTTTTTTAGCAATATGATACTTAGCATTATATCGTCCAGTTGTTGGTCTGCTGTAATTTGATCTGTTGGCGACGGTGACTATTTCATCATCATCGTCAGACTCGTTGTTGTACAAAATATCATCTTCGCTATAACTAGCAGATTTGTTTATTATATCGGTAGAGATTGTAACATTGTCTACAACGTTATCACAGGCAACTTTATCGCCAGTGATTTTAACATTGTCTGCGATTGTATCTTCCGCATATATTTCAGCAAGTCTTTTCATCAAGTTCATATTATGATACACTTTTATCTAATTTATTGTTATAAGATATGACTGGCGAGATAAAATATCATCAAAAAGTTAATATATTAAATTACAAGGAACTAGCCGAAGCAGTTCGAAAATGTCTGTCGGGTTATAGTTCGTATTCTGTTGATGTTATTGTTACGCAAGGTGATTCTCATAAAATATTACTAACAGCAGCAGAAAAAAATAAACTTAATGAAAATGCTTTTATAACATTAAAATTTGATTGCGATGATATTATGGCATTTGCACATAGCTGTCTTACTAAGACAGAATTACGAAATATTATTAATCATCATATCTAAAACTAAATCTGTCAAAAGTTGACATTGACGTTGCTGATTTAGTTATTCCATCGGCAACATATTTTATTGATTTACTATCAATTTTATGATATTTTTCTGCAGCTGATATAGATTTAAATTTCATTTCTTCTCCAGTTTCAAGATTTACTGAAATAACTGATCTTATAGGGTTTCTGAAATTATTACCGTCAAAATTAGATCCACGTCGAGTATTTTCTTTTGATGTAACCAAATCTAAATTTTCTAAACGATTATCAGTTTTACTTTTGTTAATATGGTCAATAACTAGATTACCTGAAATATCGTTATTAAAAATTTCATAAACAAATCTATGTGATAGATAACTAACATGATCTGTTTTAGTTCCACGTACCTTCACAAACAGGTATCCGCTATTTTTCAATTTTCCAATAACTTTTTTTGTCCTTATATGTCGTATAATTCCCTTATCATTTGCTTCGTATAAATCAAATACTTTATGACGTTGAAACTCATCTTGTAATCCTAAATTTTCAATATTGTCATCGCTAATCGAGCCATTTACTCGATAGACTCGCTGCCCTTCTGGAATATCATCGGAGAACAAAGTATAAATAAAATCTTTTCTAAACATTTCCGTTCTCTCAACATTATCTCCATTTACACTAATCTTATAACCCGCCGGTGTTGGTTTTCCCATAGATTTTCCAGATTTTATGTTAATAGCCGAACCAAGTGCATTTCTAGCGTAAAAGTTATACTTCGGATGAACATGATATTCTTCTTGCTCCTCTGCTGTCAATCGGATGTATCTCAGATTTTGTGTCATTATATTATAAGGATTTTTTATATCTTTAATTGTATTTTTACATAATTTTTAATCAAATATAAAAATACTATATATAAATGTTAAAATTGCGAGATATAGCCAAGAAGAGCCTTATGAAACCTGAAAAAATAGCGACTGCTTTTACAGGTTTTGACAACAGTTATAAATTTGATAATCAAAATGTTTTAGTAAATTTCACTGCAACAAATCTCTATCATCTGCTAGAGCCAACTGTAAAACGTGAACTTGAAGAACATAAGGGTCTAAGAATATTAGTGCAATATCACGTTATATTTTCAAAGCTACTCGTGACAGAGGAATCGACTGACAAGGAAATCGCAGACCCTTACATTAATGCAAAATCAAGACGTGTTTTGCTTGGGACTGATCTTTTGTCACTGGCTGATGAAATACACCAAGAAATTTGGAAAAAGGTAGAAGAATATACCGAATCGGGTTCGGGTTGGAAGTTTGAAATGATCAAGGAAATTTTATTTCACACAATAAAATATAACGTATTACGCGGTAGTTCGTATATTGATTTGCCACCAAAAATAAAAAATAAAAAATGCTGTATAAACGTAAAGAACGTCGATAACAGATGTTTTCAGTGGGCTGTTCTTTCTGCGCTATTTCCAGCAGGAAAAAATGCTGATCGTGTTGACAAGTATATTAGTCACGTGTCAAAATTAAATTTTAAGAGTATTGACTTTCCAGTGGCAGAAAATCAAATACCAAGGTTTGAAAAGCAAAATAATGTTTTGATCAACGTTTTCGGACTAGATGAAAAAGAAAACGTCTATCCTAGGTATATTTCAGAAAAAGCTTCACAATCGACTATAAACTTACTGTTTTATAGAAATCATTACGTTTGGATCAAAAACTTCAATGGACTAGTTGGCGGACAGTATAATAAACGAAAGAAGAAAACGTTCTTTTGTTATCGCTGCTTGCACGGTTGTAATGACAATGAAAAATTACAAAAGCATTTGCAGTACTGTAGTGACGTACAACGAATAACGATGCCGTCCAAAGAAAATAGTTTATTACAGTTTGTCAATCACAATCACAAACTAAAAATTCCTTTCGTCATATACGCTGATTTCGAATGCTTACTTCAGCCTGTACTTGGCGTAGAAAATAATCCTGGCCAATCGAGTACAAGAAAAACTCAAAATCATGTTCCGTGCGGAGTAGCGTATAAGATAGTTTGTTGCGTTGATTCGAGATTATCTAAACCAATTAAATTATATCGCGGTAAAATCCAGCTGTCTGGCTTCTCAAGCGGTTGATTAGCGAAGTTGATAATATATTTTATCGTTTGAAAAGAGTAACTCCAATGATGAAACTGACGTCTCAACAAGAATCTGATCACGAGCAAGCGGAATTTTGTCATATTTGTGAAAAAGCTTTTTCACGATAACAAAAAAGTACATGACCATTGTCATTTGACCGGACAGTACCGTGGAGCAGCTCACGATCAATGTAATTTAAAATTTCATGCTCCAGATTTTATTCCAGTTATTCTTCACAACTTTCGAGGATACGATAGCCACATTATCGTAGAAGCTTTTGGTGATTCTGACATAAAATCTCGCTTAAAACTCGATAACGTAATCAAATGCATTCCAAATAATTTTGAAAAGTATATGTCAGTTACGCTAGGTAAATTGCGTTTTATTGACAGCCTGCAGTTTATGGCAGCATCATTGGATGAGCTGGTAAAAGGTTGTAGCGAGTTTGATAACTTACAAGATTGTTTTGGTGATAAATTTAATCTACTGACTAAAAAAGGAGTATTTCCGTACGAGTATCTCGATGATTGGAGTAAATTTGATGAAACTTCGCTACCTGACAAGGACAAATTTTACTCACAACTTAAAAATGAAAATATAACCAATGATGATTACAAATATGCACAAGATATCTGGAAAGAATTTGATTGTAAGACGTTTGGAGATTATCATGATTTGTATCTAAAAACTGACGTCTTATTGCTGGCGGACGTATTTGAAAGTTTTCGAGAAGTGAGCTATAACAATTATGGACTAGATCCTTGTTGGTATTATTCTGCTCCCGGGCTGTCGTGGTACGCATTGTTAAAGTTTAGTAAAGTAAGGTTAGAATTACTGACTGACGTTGATATGTTCAATTTTATCGAGAAAGGTATCCGAGGCGGTATTAGCGTGATAACAAAAAAGTATGCGGAAGCAAACAACAAATACTTAAAAGAGTATAATCCTAATCTTCCTTCGAAGTATATAATTTATCTAAATTGTAATAATTTGTACGGTTATTCTATGGCAGAACCAATGCCTTTTGGTGGATTTCGTTGGATCACGGCTGAGCAATTTCTATCAGAGACAGAAAAAAAGATACCCGACGATGTTTCGTACTTCGTTGAAGTTGATCTCGATTATCCAACTTCGCTACACAATTTACACAACGATTATCCTTTCTGTGCAGAATCGATGATAATAGATTATAGTTTTTTATCTCAAGAACAACAAGCGACAGCATCACCAAGACAAAATTCTATGGTCAAAAAACTAGTATCAAATTTACTCGATAAGAAAAATTATGTTTTTTGCATTACAAAGTTTTAAAACAAACAGTAGATGCTGATCTTGTTTTGAGAAAAGTTCATAGAGTTTTAAAGTTTAATCAGTCGCCGTGGATGAAAGGTTATATTAACTCAAACACTTCAAGAAGAGCTGCAGCAAAAACTGATTTTGAAAAAAAACTTCTTTAAGCTCATGAACAATTCTGTTTTTGGTAAGACGATGGAAAATATTAGGAAACGCGTAAATATCGAGCTAGTTAATGATATCAATCGCAGAAACAAACATGTGTCAGACGATGATTTTGTTAGCATGGAAATTTTTAATGAAAATCTTGTCGCAATACAAAGAAGAAAAACAAATCTGAAACTAAACAAGCCGATTTACGTTGGAGCTTCCGTTTTAGATTTATCGAAGTGGTTTATGTACGATTTTCATTACAATTTTGTTAAAAATCAATGGCCGTCAAGTAGATTATTGTTTACTGATACCGATTCGCTCATGTACGAAATCGAATGTGAGGACGTCTATCAGGATATATATGATAATCGGTATCTGTTTGATCTTTCCGATTACCCTCGTGACAGTAAATTTCATGACGACACAAATAAAAAGGTTATTGGTAAGTTCAAAGATGAAATGAACTCTAGCATCATCAAATACTTTATCGGATTGCGCAGTAAAATGTACGCGGTATTGCTAGATAATAATAAAATAAAAAAAAGGCAAAAGGTCTGCCTAGCGATTTTGTTAAAACGTTTATGAAATTTGATGATTACAAGTACGCGCTTGATGGCGGTGTTAGTTTTATAAGAGCAATGGCTATTCGAACGAATCATCATAAACTCGAAACAGATGTCATTATCAAACGCGGATTGAGTAATTTTGATGACAAACGTTATTGCGAAAATGGAGTAGATACATTTGCACTTGGTTATTGTTTTGATGATAGATCTATACTAGATATTATATTAGATGACTAAGGTATGAAATTTTATCTAAACTTTAGAAATAATGTTTGAAAATTTGACAGTCACAAATAGTTACAATAGCAAGATCAAATATCTAATGATGAACGGCAAACAGTTGACAGTCGAAATTAATAATGAAACATCAGGTATATGTTTTACCGCAGTTCGAGACAAGCTAAAACTTTCTCTTACCAGATCTGATGACAGCGAGTATTTCAATTACCTCGAACAATTGAGCCAGAAGTTGTTAGCGGAATTTAAAAACCTTCACAATCCGATCAGCCAACAAAATATACTAAACTTACAATCGATCTTGATCGATCAAAAGTATATTTTATCGACAAAAAATATCCTCTTAACAAATTGCAAATAAAAGATTTATTTGAGTCTCGTCGCTGTGTGAGCGGTAAAGTAAAGTTTAGTCTCTACTATCGTGATGATGAAATATTTCTAATTTTAACAGTAGAAACATTGATAATTGGTGATGAGGTATAAATAATATATGAAAAACATCACTTACTTGATTCCGCTCGGTGAAGACGTCCTCTTGAAAGTGCCTCAGAAGGAAATTTTACCTGCCTTATATAATGCTGTTCAGGAAAATCACGTGATTGAGATTCTGGAAAATTACCTATCTTCTACCTGATTCTAGAAAATCACGTGATTGAGTATTATAGAATCCCCAATCTTCTACCTGATTCTAGAAAATCACGTGATTGAGGTTGACGTTGCATAATGACTAATACATTTTACCTGGATGACGCAGTATTGATTTTCACATTACCTTACACAAGGCTAGGCAACATCTGTTACAATTACAAGTCTTGGTTATGTAAAAGTTATAGAATTATATTTGGGCTAGAACTCTGGGTTTAGTTTTGTGTAAAATCGTTGGGGTGGGTGTTTTAAGATCTCGAGAGGGGTAATTTGTATTTGTTTGGAGGGTTGGGAGGGGGGTTAAAAAGGTCTTTGAGATAGAATCGGCCTTTCCTTCTACTACTACATTGTCTTTTAATTGGATTTGTTTTAGTTTTGCCTTGTTTGCATTTTATTTCATAAATTGGATACAAGAAAAATGTATGGTCATTTTTATCCTTATAATGGTGTAACATTTGTATTTCCGCATCTTCAAGCATTTATTTTTCTTGAAAAACGATTCTAATCAACTTGGGAGTTGCATTTGTGTAAAAATGATATATCCCCCAGATTCCATGTGAAATCCCCTACAATCCAGTAATTATTATTATCGTGAGCAGTGCGTGCTCAGCCATTTAACAGCGTCATCATCAGCAACAAGCAGAGCCTGCAGTCCACCAGGAAACTTTGTCAGTGGACAGTTCTTCACAATGTGTGACATAGTTTGAAGAGCTCCACAGCAACAGGAAGAGTTAGTGGCCCGGCCCCATCGGACAAGGTTGACTGTACAACGACCCCATCCTGTCTGAAAGCTGTTCAGTGTGGTCCACAGATGACGTGGAAGGTGGAAACGGACCTAACCAGATTGGGCGTCTCGAAGTCAAGCGTACTGCTGGATGTGAGGTGATGTCCAGTGGAAGTTTCTCACTGGCATAGACCTTAGCCAACACTTTTGTGGTTGATTCCTGGCGACGCAGATGTGGAGGAGGAATATTGCTGAGAACTGGCAGCCATGGTAAATGAGTAGGACGTAGTGTTCCAGAGATTATGCGCATTGTTGTGTTGATCTGGACATCAATTAGCTTAGTATGGGATGATCGAACCCAGACAGGAGCGCAAAACTTGGCTGTCGAATAACAGAGGGCCAGTGCTGATGTCTTGAGCGTCTGAGCACTAGCGCCCCTGGTTGAGCCAGCCAGTTTGCGGAGTATGTTGTTTCGAGTACTAAGTTTTGCTGCAGGTTTCTTTGGGTGGTTGTAGAATGTCACTGATCTGTCCAGAGTCACACCAAGGTATGTTGGTGTCGGGTCGTGTTTTATTTGCTTCCCAATGAGGAGGATTCAAAGCTCACGGTTCGCATTTGCATTGTTAAGGTGGAAGGCGCGGGAGACTGTCTTTGTTGCGCTTGGTTGTAGACGCCATTTCTTGAAGAAGTCCTTTATATCCTCCAGGTCCTTATTCAGTACCCCTCAAGCTCAGCAAATGAGTGACTTTGGGTCCCGTGAGCAATGTCGTCTGCATACATGAACTTGCGCGACTGTGTTACAAGTAAGGCATTGATGAAGACATTGAACAAACTTGGCGAAAGAACAGACCCTTGTGGGAGTCCATTAGTCTGACGCCTCCACGAGTTGCCGTTTTCTCTGATGTGCACTCTGAAGCGCCTGTTGCTTAGTAACAGTTCAATAGTCTCAACTATCCAGCATGGCAATACTCTGGAAAATTTCAACAGCAGCCCTGCATGCTAGACCGTGTCATATGCCGCTATTAGATCTAGAAAAACAACTCCAGTTTTAAGGAAACCCGTTTTCAACAAATGTAGTCAGGGACAACCCAGTGATGATAATAGCCCCAGTTGTTTTACTGAATGCTTTTGTTCGATCAAAATGAATGTAGGTTTCTCTACCTCATTTTAGCTTAGTTCGCAGACAATAGCTGTAACTAAAGTTATGTGCATACATTTTAAAAAAAGAGTTCCCATTTGTTTAAAAATTTGATAAGGATAAAGAGAATAACGTTTTAATAAGAACTTTATTGTATTTTGTTTTTTTTATGGGGGGGGGTATGTTAATCATCAATCAAAAACATTGTTCATCAGCTTCTTCTAATGTTTTATAAAACAAGGATAACAAATTTATGCTAAAATAAAGATTTTCAGGTACATTAAGAGCGGAAATATTCACACTTCCATCGAAAATATACACTGTTATATTTCACAACATATAATTCTTTCGAATTTGCCAGTAAACACTCAGTTTGTGATAACCGAGCCGCTCGTGCGACAATGCTCTGTTCTTGAACTTTTTTAAAGGTACTTGTTGAATTTTAATATTTCTGGTATTTAAACAAACAATCTCTTAGATAGCGGATCGAGTTGTAGGTTGGCAAATCAATATTTGGATTTAAAGAAATTTCACAGTTTAGAGACATATCAATTCAATACTTCTTCGTATCTATCGCCTTTTATCAGTATCGTCACCGACAACAATATCAACCGATTGGCAAATTATTGCTGAATAAAATGTATGATCAACGTTAAAGATTTAATTACTTGTTAGCAAATAATTAGCCGAATTTTTTCTTGTACAAACTACAACTGATATGACTCAAAATAATGCCGATAAAATTTCCATTTAAATGACCTTGTGGCTTTCAGATATTCGTATATAAACGTACAGTGTAAGTCGCTAGTTTGCTTCATGAAATTTCTTCATCAATGTAGCAATATTAGTTTTAGTAAATCATCAAAACCTGCCGTTCATAGTATGTATAGCTGAAATCAAACAGTGAAACATTGTTACATGACAAAATGATGAAATAAATTATATAAAGATAGGTGTTTATTTTTGACAACATTTACCTTACATCACTTTGCAAAAAATCAGACTTACTTACTGAAGATGTCAAACCATGACAATGAGGTTATGAACAGCGTAAGAAAATGATGCTTAGCGCTAACCCCGAAGCTGAAGCTCTCTCTCTCTCTCTCTCTCTCTCTCTCTCTCTCTCTCTCTCTCTCTCTCTCTCTCTCTCTCTCTCTCTCTCTCATTGGTTTTCATATTACTGTATATGACGTCAGCTTGATTTAAACAAAGACTATGTATCAGGTTTAAAGTAAGGTTAGCGGGGGGGGGGGAGTATGCCATTCTGGGGACAGATTACTTACTTTGATAGACAAAAGAAAAGACATTGTCATACAAGCTATAACATTCCTTCTTTACTCATTATAACGAGATGACCTTTGACACTTTTATGCATTTAATTGCTTTCGTTTGTTTGATGGTTGTTTTCCTTATACGTGTTAAAACCAAACTGATTTAAATTTTAAAAATAGCCTATGCATTTGTATTTCATTTTTAATACTAAACTATATAAGAAGTCTTTCGATGCCAAATTGTGTCATATTGTGAACTTATGAAATGGCAGAGTCATTAAAGATAACACATTTGTCGCAAAACGTCCGGGGATGAGGATACACAAAGGAGGGTACCAAGTTACACTGTGTTAGAAAGGACAGCTGTAATATTTTTTATTTGGAATATATACATATTAATATATATTTATAATTGTATTTGTGGGATTCATGAAGTCATTTTCTGATCCGGATAAAAGGAGAAGAGTAGCAATCATATTTGATGAAATCTGAATTTATGAGGGTCAATTAAGTAAATTTTTAACAATATATGTTGAAGTCCAGGGGAAGCAAATCTTGCTAGTAAATATATCATTCCGAAATATTGATTATCAGCAATATTATGAAAATCTCACAAAGTACAATACTTCAGGAATGAATCAGTTATTATCTGTGGAGAGTTTCGTTCGGGGTTGGACCATGAAAACGCTTTTTAAAAATGTATTTGCGTTACTAATCCAAATGCAAGACGGTTTTGCATATAGTTGAAATAGTGAATCACAAAGTTATATGGAAAATTTTACATGAAGATTGAAAACAATGTACTTTGTATAGGAAAAATAGGAAACAACGACCTAGATTGGATTTCTTTGGAAAGTCGGAAGATATTCGTAACATGACAAATAAAGCAACCATAGCACTAGGTTATAGATTCCATAATTCTGGCATCAAAACTAACTAAAACTTCATTATACGGAAAAAAGAGAAACTCGATATTCAAGAATTCATCATTAGAATATAAAGAATATGTAATAATGACAAAAAATATATTTCGAGATGTGTGAAACGAACAATATATATTTTCAAAATATAAGTCTGCGAACTATGCATATTAATTTAAGGGATCAGTTCTGTTTACAAACATCATTGTTAACGATAAACTGAAATACTATTAAACATTCCTCTAAGAGGATGGGACAATGGTCGAAAAAGGACGAATTTAAATTTAAAAAAAAACTACATCGGGAAAACTGAGAATAAAGTATACAGGAAACGTTACGTTACTTTATTTGAGCAAAAGAAATAGTAAATTAAAAACAAAAA
>JAECUM010087700.1:0-10283 GCA_016617855.1 Megalonaias nervosa | reverse complement strand
GTGACAGTCCATTTAACCAGCGAAAATAATACTTTTTCGTCGTCTTTGCTTATTGGCTCTGAGGCTGTCAGTTTCCTATGAAATCCTTCAGTTGCATTTTTGTCTCGAATTTAGTGTTTTGACTGACGTGTAAAATGTTATTTCTCTGAGAGAAATGCGATAGCCCGTGGCCTCACTATGCTTTTCTGTGCTATTTTTAGACTAGAGAGCACTGGTCATAGTCTGAACCATTCTATATTCGAAAAGTTACGAATATATCTCCTAAATAACTGTTTAAATGATCAAAATGGTATTTTCAATTACTAAGTCTCTCACGTTTGTTGTTGATATTGCGAATATAACGTTCATTCGTTTGCTTGTTTGAAAGTTTCATTTGTGACTCCGTGAACTCGTCCACATCGTTAACTTTATCATTTCTACTTTCAAATGGACGAAACAGCTTGTTTAGTTCATCCACAAACAAATCTAATAACCTAAATTTAAAGCATGTACTAAATGAATGTACATTGTTTACAAAGTACTTCTTAAAACTCTATACTATTTTTAAACACACGTGCCAGTCAGTATGAAAAATACGTAGAAATAGTACACAATTATGATAATGTAAAGTTAACGGAAAAAATAAACATATAATATTAATAATAATAATAATAGTAATAATAATAATAATAATAATAATAACAATAACATTAATATTTACATAGTCAAAAATCCGATTTACCGATAGGAAAATCAAGAGGATTCACAGATTTACATTTCCTCCACCATCGTAAGAGCTATGACAAAATTCGTCTTGAACGGAATGGCTCTCAGCTGTGTTTCCCACTAAACTGTACTTGACTATATTAGAGTAAACAAACATCAAATTCACTTCATCGTTCAGTTCTATGATGCTCTATCTAATGCAAAGGGTTTTTTTTGTTGTTTTTTTTTGGAAATATTCCTATCAAACTTAATGACTAAGATGTCATGGGTTACGGATAACAATCAATTAATTTCGCATTCTTCAGGCTATAGATCAACGCCAAAATGAAGATAAACTGGGCAAATTTGCTTTTACAATGTTATTTGTGCTTTTCTCCGTCTTTATGGATGAATCTCCATTACAATGTTAGACGGTACATCCACACTGTTTTTTTTTTTTTGTTGTTTTTTTTAATATTTTATTTTATTTTCTTATTGTAGTCTCAAGTTTCAGCTCATAGATATAATGTGTCAATGGAACAGTTTCACAATACCAGAGAATAACGCTCACGGGTTATCTCGCAAAATCTCGAAATTCCAAAACGAGACGCTCACTTCTGGGAGAATGACAAACACTCAAAGGTCAGAACGTGAGAAGTGTATCGATTATACCCTAGAGGATTTACATTCTTTAACCGTCAAACAGTTAATAGAAAACTTAAATCTTATTTGTGTCAGCGGACAAACGGCTATGCTGGTGTCGCATAGCTACGTCCTAATTTGCAGGAAAAGTACGCACTGCAGTTAAAAATATATAGAATATTGTTATTTTAATTAAAATTATTAAACAATAGAATAACGTTATTTTGCATTAAAATACCAAAACTATAGAATAATGTTATTTCAAATTACAATACCAAATTTACAGAATAATGTTATTTTAAATTACAATGCCAAAACTATAGAATAATGTTTTATTAAATTAAACTACAAAAACTATTGAAAGATGTTATTTTAAATTTCAATACCAAAACAACAGAATAATGTTATTTTAAATGAAATTTTTTTGGACAATTGTCAGACCTAGAACCAGGATTCTGAAAATCGGACTATGAAACGTTTTCAGGTTTTGAAACTAACATTAGTCCGATAGTCAGAGACTAGTAGCTACAGACCAAAAAATTGGTGTTTTAAATTTAAGTTCAACAGAAAGGGTTGGGTGCGGTGAGGGCTGCTGCCTTCTGAATCTGCAAAGATAGTGAATGATTTCCCACTAATTTTAGTTAAGTTTATTTAATATACATATCTCTAAACATTCTTTCATAGCTAAATTGTTTATACATTAAAACATGATTTGACAAATATTAATAAAACTTTTTTAAAAAAACTTGCTAAAATTGGTTTAGTGCCAAATAAGGTAAAATACAGCTTAAACCAAACTTTTATAAAACCAATTTCTATCACATATTTTTCATTTGCTTGGCTATGTGTGTTATTTATTTTTTATAAATATATTGTTGAATAGGTTTATGTTTATGTTTCTTCTTCTTCTTCTTCTTCTTCTTATCATTATTTTTATTATTATTATTATTATCATTATTATTATTATTATTACTGAATGCTCATATTTGTTTATCAACACTCTAGGTACATATACATGATATCATGATATTATTCAGACCTTCCAACGCTTATATCTACTTACAATATACATATTATTCGCCATAGTCCATCTCGCTAGCCAAAGTTCCAATATGATAAACCTATCTACTACCTTGGCGAATTGAGCAGGTACTTCTCTACTTCGGGTCTGTGAATTTCATTGGATGCGGCGGCAAGCCACCGCATCCAAATAAAATTACGTTGTTCAAATCTGAACACTGTCTTACATGATCGAGACATGGGGAGCACCAAACTTGAATGGACTGATAAATAAGCAATTTTCCACAGCTTGTCCGTGTTTGCACAAATATCGTTCACTCAAATACACCAGTAATGCCTTTTATCTGGAACATAGTTATACATTTGATGTTAAACATACAAAGTATCCTTTTTAAGTTAATTGCCTCCACCATTTTCGGTCGATATACAATTCACCACGATGTTGGTTAGTTGGCATTACATGCTGTGGGAGGCAGCTTATGAAATCCAATAGATGACCGTAAGACAAAGCACCAATATATCCGTTCGATTCGCCAATGTGTAGATAGGATTATCATATTGGAACCTTGGCTAGCGAAGATGGTGATAACCTTGTTTTGAATTTTAGCGATCGATATCAAGAACGGCAACTCATCCAAAACGCGTAATGTGAAAGGGGTCCATTGCACAAAAAGTTTCCTACTTACACAACTTGCTATCGACGGTTCAAATGTAGGTTTAATGTGGTATTTCCTGTTTTAGCTTGGGAACCTGAACCTTCATCTGCAGAAAGTTGCTAAGGACATAGAGACTATGATTCCTGATCCCATATTCGATGGTTTAGCTGTGATAGACTGGGAATCATGGGACCCTATCTTTGACAGAAATGGCTACAACCCCAAAATGAAGACATATCAGCAGAAGTCGAAAGAACTAGTTCGTATGAAACATCCGAACTGGAAACAGGCCGGTGTCACAAAGAAAGCAAGGAGAGACTTCGAGGAAGCGGCTATAGGTAAACATAATATGAATGCTTTGAAGCTTAATATTACTTTAACAATTCGACAGATCGTTATTTTTTGTGTATCACTGAAATAATATCCATTTATAAATATATCGATCTTGACGGCCTTATTGCACACACACACACACACACACACACACACACACACACACACACACACACACACACAGACACACACACAGAGTCAGTGAAGTATAGAATAAAAGCATATTTTATATATTAATCTGCTTTTCCTTTTGTATATGTAAGTACTTACCGGAATGAATCTTACAGGAAGTACATGCTGAAAACTCTAGAACTTGTCCGTAGAATGAGACCACACGGCCGATGGGGATACTACGGATTCCCAAGATGTTATAACTATGCTCCTGGCCAGTCTAGCTGCGAAGATAAAATAATGCTGGACAATGACAAGTAAATATTTTCCACTATATTTTGCACTTGTTTTATTTCCATCATACGTTATCATTTTCATTATGTAAAAAATATATCTCTCTAGTAATATCAAACAATATTACTCCCCAAGTGGTGTACTTTTCATTATGAAAAGTTGTAAAGTACTTGATTGTTGTTATATAGTTAAGATTTATTCTCGGTAAATAAGAGATCTACATTGTTTTGTATTCGATTATCTACAGATATTGATGTGTATTACCTAACATTCGACTTCGTTGGTAACATATCAGAAGTAGACCACTTTCTTGATGGGTTTAAGATTTAAGTTGATATCTTTAATGGCAAAGATTTTGTTCTTTGTACGTCTCCCTTATCTGCCAAGAGCTGCGGTGGCTCAGTGGTTAGCGCCCCAGACACCCGACCGAAAGGGTACTTGTTCGAATCCAACAATCAAATCAGCCTTTGTCGGCTACAATGATATGCCTATGGACAAGGTACTTTAGTTCAATGGCTTCTGCGCTAAAGAACTGACTTGTGTTTCTGTACTGTAAAAACGGAAATGAAACCATTTTCTGCTAAATTTTTTCCTGCACAGTTATCATGCTTGGCTTGTGAGGAAGCATTTTTGTGCGAGAGCTGAGTCATTAAATTTGAAAGAAAATTCACCAAACGTTTCAAATTTAAACATTTTTTTTTTTTTTTTTTCATGAAATATAATATTGGTAGAACAGCTTATTCTGACATATTGCACATACTACTCTTACTGGCTTAGGCGATCTTTGAGATGGAGGAAACGGAGGAACCCTGAATAATTCATTGGTCTTGAATGGTTAATCAATTACCCGTCCGTGTAGGGTCGAAACCTTTATAACTACTGTTATGTATATTTAATTTGAATTGTTTGCCTGTTAGTTTTAATTTTTTTATTTCATGTTATTGTAATGTAACATTGTTTACTGGACTTGACCATGTCCAAAACTGAGAT
This sequence comes from Megalonaias nervosa, assembly GCA_016617855.1. Lineage (NCBI taxonomy): Eukaryota > Metazoa > Mollusca > Bivalvia > Unionida > Unionidae > Megalonaias > Megalonaias nervosa. Next base: position 5,553 of record JAECUM010087700.1, on the reverse strand, counting down.
TTTTTAAAAATTTCATTTATGTAAACAACTAAAAATGGCTTCATTATACTCCACGTGTATGAGCTTATTAACCAAATTATTATTCAGATAAACAAGAAGTGGTATATATGTTGATCAGGATCAGGGTTTTGGAGATTCCCATGTGAATTTTATAGGTTATTTTGTTGTAAGCAAACAAGGCTCATTAAGATCATTCTAGAAGGTTATTTTCCATGAGGTAATGGTTGTTTTTAGAAAATGCTAATGTGACCTAAGTCAAGGAGAGAACTATATTATCTTGTGACTGTAAGGATTTTACTAGTCGTGCTTTAGCATCTAGCACTTTGAGTTACATTATGTTGTGTCCAGTTTGGGCTGAATTTTATTTTCTTCAAATTATTGAATTCAACTGACCACTTTCTCTGGAAATACAAAAGTGCTGTGACAAAGTTCTTGGATAAAGACATTCATTGGAATTTATACTGAATTCAAACCTGGAATAATATCTCTATGATTCAACAAGAGACTGTTGACACATCAGCACTTCGCTGACCATAACAGACACGTCATCGCCTTCAATTTTGGATCTCATCGGGGCTTGTGAGTTTAATTCTTGGATTATTTTTGGATTTAATTCGCAAAACTGTAAGTTCTTTTTTCTAATTTTCCACTTTGTTTTCTAGGGAAAAAAATTATTTGATAAATTTTACAAAGCTTGTTGTCTTCACTCTTTTCTGTTACTTCTTTTAAGAGCATTGACTCGTAACACTACTAATTGGCCATAAGCCGACAGCATTATTGTTACATGAACGTGTACATCCTTGCATTTATAAATCGATTTCCAGGTTGCAGTGGTTATTCAAGGAAAGCTCCGTTATTGTCCCATCCATTTACATCAAAGAAAATGTGCTTACCAGTTCAGAGAAGTACGCCTATGTTCAGGGGATTGTCAGGGAGGCCCTTCGAGTCAAGGCCCGTTTTAGCGACCAAGAAGTCCCAGTGTTGTCTTATACGAGGTACCGGTACTTTACTACTCAAGAGTTTTACGAAGTGGTAAGGAAAGATCATATTCTCTAAAGCTGGAAATTCCTATTGTTTTTTTATATTCGCACCTCTCTGCATATATAATGAACAGTCAGGTTCGTCCTTCTGCATGTCTGTGCGTCTACCCATTAGTGTCTCGGTTGGTTTTTCTAATAATCTTGTAATCTGAACTTCGTATACTCTGAACTGATTTAGACTGACGGTCAGCGATAGAATGTGCGTCACGAACACAGTCTGAACGAAGTACAAGTTTTCACCTTTATTTTGTATTAAAGCGAGAAGAGAGCCGGAGTTGTAAATTGTAGAAATGCACGTGTTGCAAAAGAGTAGGATTAAGTCTTATTTATTTATGTCCTTTTAATTTAGCTATGTTGCTTTCACTGTTTGCTAATCCTAGAAAAGCCGTCTGATGGTTATCTTACCAAAAATCTGTTGCTTTTTGAAACTCTTTCCAATCTAGTGGGAGTGAGAATAATATTGAATTATATGGAATTTCATTGAACTAAATAACGTGACATTTCTGCACTTTCTTTCTCAGATTGACCTTCAGAACACCATCACACAAGTTTTTGATGCCGGTGCCGGAGGGGTGGTCATGTGGGATAGTTCAAACTCTTTCTCCAGCCGTATAGCATGCCAACAATTGGACCTGTACCTTAATACTATATTAGGGCCATTCATAAGGGGCATTATAGCCTTTGCGCGTTTGTGTAGCCTTGACAACTGCAAAGCACATGGTCGATGCAAGAGTAAGTCATGGAAGGAAACACATACGAAAGTGAAAAATGCTATGGTCAGACAGAATAACTATAGTTTGGGGGGACTCTATCCAGGATCATATGCTGATAAAACTTTTGAACACGGCATCCAACAAGATTATGGATGTTGGGGACAGCAAACATATGTTCCCGGGGGAAATACATAGAGGGAATGCTGAAAAAGAACAAACCAACGCCGGAGTAGTTTTCAGGAAAGGAGTACCAGCAAGGTCTCAGAGTTTTACGCTTAAAAGCTACCAATGTAAGTGCTTCTTTGGTTGGTTTGGAAAGCGTTGTGACAATCGTCGTATCCCTTGAAACGATGGATAATCTAATGCCTGCGTAAAAACGCCAGACACAGTCGACAACGTCTGTCATTTTGTCTGCCATCATGAGATGATGAGGTTTCTGATTATAATCAAACAAAATGACAGTGTAATCCCGTGCCATTCAGCACTAGGTCTCAGCGTAAACCGGTATCACTTTACAATTTGGCGTATTATACCTTCATATATATCATTTTATATATCCAAGAATGTTTTTGTTTCTGTCAAAATCATTTTGACGCAGGGCTTTCTACACACTCTATCAAGCATATTACATTTTGTATTGACATATTTTCAATTTATACATTTGTATGCCAATAGTTATTTTGTCAAGTGCTATTTTTTTTAAAGCTGTATTATTAACATTTTATTACTATCTCATACTTCTCACACAGAAATTAACAGCTGCATAAAACGTTATTGAACACGATTTGAATATAGTTTGTAGAATCTTTCTCGAACTAAAAGTTCATTGTTATATGTAGATCAAGTATGTTTCTAATATTTTGGACAATTCACTGTACCTTAGAAATATGAATGTAGCAAATAAAAAATTGTGCATGCATCACATACATTTGTTTCATTCAATTTCCATTTAAATAAACTATCTGATGTTAAATTCTGTAAGGTGTGCAGGTTTTATTTGCATTACTGTTTTAAAGTAAAATGCATTCAAAAACAGCAAAAGGGTTATATAAATATTATTTATTATGAAACAAAATGCAAACATCTATTGTGTATATTTTAAGTACATAGCTTAATCCTTATTCAGTGTCTACTCGGAGCTTCTTGGCTTTTCTCTTGTATTCATTAAATTGAACATTTCTTGTCACTGTCCAACAATAGTCTGCAAGCATTGATGGGCTCCATCTGCCCTGACAGCGTTTCTCAATTGTTGCAATGTCCTGGTGAAATTGTTAGCCGTGTTCGTCGCTCACTGCTCAGCAGTTCGGTGGAGAAAAATCTGATGAGAGTGCAAAAAATGTATATTTGGTGACATGCTGCAACCAAGGCTTTTGTATGTCTTGAGGAGGTTTTCCACCAGTTATCTGTAGTTGTCTTGCCGTGTTGTTTCCGAGAAAATGTGTTGCGACTAACTGGAAGGCTTTCCATGCCGTCTTTTCCTTGCCACGCAGTGCACGGTCAAATACATCATCTCGAAGAAGTTCACGAATCTGAGGACCAACAAAGACACCTTCCTTTATCTTAGCTTCACTTAACCTTGGAAAATTTCCACGGAGGTACTTGAAAGCTGCTTGTGGTTTGTCCATGGCCTTGACAAACGTCTTCATCAGACCCAGCTTGATGTACACGGGTGGTAACAAAATCTTCCTTGATTCAACAAGTGGTGGATGCTGAACATTTTTCCTCCCAGGCTCCAATGACTGTCGGAGTGGTCAATCTCTCTTGATGTAGTAGGAATCTCTTGCACGACTATCCCATTCGCAGAGACAACAGCAGTACTTTGTGTACACAGTCTGCAGACCAAGCAAGAGAGCAGGAACCTTCAAATAGCCACAAAGCTGCTACTAATGTTGGTCATAGTTTATGCACCTCAAAAATTGTTTCATGTTTTCATAGTTTCCTTCATATGGACTGTATGACCAACTTGAATTGAAGGATAAACATTGCCATTATGCAGCAAAACAGATTTAAGACTCGTGTTCGATGAATCAGTGAACAGTCTCCACTCATCTGGATCATGTACGATGTTGAGGGCTGTGTTATGAGGTGTGGTTCAGAGGAGGAGGATGGGCTAAAATATGGGTCAGGTGATATTGATGGTTCAGGACTAGAAGTTTCGTCCTCTTTCTCTTCCTCGTCTGACGCAAGTGAGAATGATTCTGGTACATCAGGAACCTGCAGTCCTTTTCCTTGGGGTACTGGGCGTATAACTGATGGAATGTTTGGATAATGTACAGTCCACTTTGTCTTCTTTGACACACCTTTCCCAACTGGAGGTACCATGTAGAAGTAACAATTGCTGATATCATCTGTTGGCTCTCTCCAAATCATTGGCACTGCAAAAGACATTGGTTTCCTTTCCTGTCCAACCACTGGCGAAGATTTGTTGCACAAGTGTGGCAGCATATGTGTGGGGCCCACCTTTTGTCCTGATCTCTAATTTTGCAGCCAAAATAAAGGTGATAGGCTTTCGTAACCATAGTGGTTATACTGCGCTTTTGTGATGCAAAAGTCACTTCACAACAAACACAGCAGAAGTTATCTGCATTGTTCACACAAGAGGCATATCTGCTCACTTTGGCTAAACAGAAATGTGTCTCTTTGCAAAATCAAACATTGACAAAAAAGATAGCACGACACTGAATGATTTCTAGAGCTGATCAGGGCATGATGCAATTCATATCATGTATTACTCAATACCAGTTTCAGATTGCATCATTCATTGTTTTGCCTAAAGAGGAAGTTCTGTTCAAACCCAGTCATAGATTTATTCATAGATCCAGTCAAAAATGTATTTTAGTCATTTCTGGTTTGAATTGAGATCCCTTCTGTTTATAACTCACTTATCCTCCGCCATTCCCAAGTCAAGGGTCATATATACTGACCCAGTATCATATATTTAAAACAAGAGTCAATCAACAATTTTAAGCATCATTTTCGTTCTCAGTGACCCAGAATTAGCAAAGTTTGACTACATTTATTTCGGAAGGATATTGGCTGTAGACCAGTTATAAGCAACTTGCCTTTCGTGCTCTGTTTCTGTGGACCCATGGAGACAGAGTAGATAGAAAATGAGATGTATCACCTGTGGAGCCCGTCCCTGGAGGTGTGACCACTTATAAATGTGGCTGAGGGAGACACGTCCTTTTTCAAGGTCATCCCAACATCTCATATACATAAATCTTTTATAATTATTGCCAAAATTCTATATCTTTTTAGATGTTGATGTCTTTGTATTCCAGAATAACTAAAACTTAAACCCCAAGCCCATACTGTTCTGTCTTGCACTGTTTATTAGAGAGAGTGATGAAGGGTTAGTTTGAAAATGTGTCAGAACACACCTTAACTTTGAAGGTCACAAGACATGTCCTGCAGCATTATTATCTAAAAATGACGTCATAATGCCTGTTAAATTTGCATTGGGTGAAAGAAAACTCGCCATGGCTGTAATTTGTCACAGGTGTTTGAGTGGTGCAACATCCGAATCCGCCTTCAATGTGAGTGAGATGATCCAGGCAATAAGCTTAATGAGGAGGATCGAGAGCGTGTAGGACCAGCAAGACGAACAGGACATGACTAGAAAAGCTCAGGGATTAATCAGAAGGGTGATGGAGAATAAGCTTGCATTACCGGAAATACGAAAAGGACATGATTAATGAAGCTCGTGGATCAATGAGAATGGTGAGGAGTCGGTAAAGATCAAACATTAATACTATGGTCATAGTAACAAATGCTGAGAGAGAGAGAGAGAGAGAGAGAGA
>JAECUM010087698.1:0-11534 GCA_016617855.1 Megalonaias nervosa | reverse complement strand
CAGAAAAGGAATCAAACAAAGTTTTTAAAAAATATATAATACGTTGGTCTCGAAACTTGTTCGTTTATTTGCTCATTTACTTATTTGTTCGTTTATTTATTTATTCTGTTTTCTTTATTTTATATAGTTTAACAGATTGATCCTCTGTTTCTCTATTAAACAGAACACACTATTTTAATGAAAAGTTTGTATCCGTTTAAATTCAAAATCCCCGAGTCTACTTTGCTAAGTACAAAGAAATTGTATTTTAAACACAACAAGAAAAAATGTTTTTTTTTTTTTTTTTGTTACCATAATTATTCTATTTAATTACTTTTTATTGAACAATAGATTTTCTCCTTTTGATAGTTGATAAACTGTTCTGAATAATATCGCAAGGAAGCTAATTAACATTATAATCAAAGCAGTATGTTATGATGTTGTTAATGTTATTGTTTCGGTACTATAAAGAGAATTTTAAGTGTTTGAATGTATAATTACCTTTCAAAATATAAAGTCATGATCAGGTTGAACATAAATATGCAATATCAGCTACAATATCATATACAATAGAAACGTATGGGCCTTATTAACAATTATATTGTATTTTCAGTTGGGTAAGCCAAACTGATAATTGCTAGTTTTATAGCGTTTGATTAGTGTATGGCTGACTGACTTGCTGTATGATACATTATATTAATCTTCCCAAGTCTGATGTATCCAATAACGTGCACTATCGGTTTGGAGGGATTCTCATTTGTCGAAAACTTATATCCATTCTAGCACTTGGAGCGTAAAACTTGAACAAGCACACGTACACATACGCACACAGACGCACACGAAACACCCCTTCAAATTTAACGTCTGTACACCTTTATAATGCTATGCTGAAGAAAAAATATTTATTTCTACCTATCTTATCTATCTAGCATTCTATCTGAAAGTCTGCTGCTATAACAGAAAATGTGTTGAGGGAGGCTATTGGAGACAGATGTCTATCTATCTATCTCTCTATCTTTCTATCTGTCTGTCTGTCTGTCTTCTGTCCGTCCGTCCGTCTGTCCGTCCATCCATCCATCCAATTCAAAAGACACAGTATCGTGAATTAAAACCAAAAAACTTAAATGCTCTATCGGAAGTCCAAAATTATATGATGTTCTGAAAGAGTTCCAATATTCTTGAATATGCTCATGTAGCAATAGTCTTGCGTGTGCTGATGTACCAGTAGTCTTGATGTATCACATGGATGTAATCTAGAATTTATTTAAATGAATTCCCATTAAACCCCAAACTATTTGTTTAGTATAAAAGGGTCAATGTGAACTTAAACAAATGATTCCTCTCAAATTATATCTGAACTCAACTAAAATCTTTGATCATAGATTCCCAAACACTGATACGAAACAGGAATGAAGATTTTGTTTACAAGACTTCTATTTTATACCAACTATCGCCTAACCTATGACACAACAAAATGTTGTAAAAAACATATATGTTCTAATGGAGAAGTTCGTAAACCACGTCAGGCCTTGAACTTAAATTTTATTTAACATCTTATTTGCCCCTTAGAGACCCTAGATAGTAGATTTATATCTGAAAATCTATAACGGTACCCACCACATTATTCCACCCCGAGCTATCAATCGCCGAACACATCCAGAAAAAGTAGTGATATGACTGATGTTTAGTTTGCTTGTTTATTTGTTTTTAAATCGAATTCGTTTAGAGACTGCGTTCGGGTTTGTGGTTGTGTTATGTATATTTAATTTAATTGTTTGTTTGTTAGTTTTAATTTTTTTAAAATTTCATTACATGTTATTGTAATGTAACATTGTTTGCTGGACTTCACCTCGTCCAAAATTGAGTTCATTTCTGCTTGACCTGATTGACTTTTTTGTATTTTCTTTGTTTCATTTATCTAAACAACAAATAACAGCTTCATTATTCTCGATGTGCATGAGCTTATTAACCGAATAATTATTCGGGTAAACATGATGATTTGGGTCAGGGTTTTGAAGATTCCAAAGTGAATTGTATAGGCTATTGTGTTGTAAGTAAACAAGGCTCATTAGATCATTCTAGAAAGTTATTTTCCATTAGGTAATGGTTGTTTTTAGAAAATGCTAATTTGTGACCTGCGGTCAAGCAGAGAACTATATTATCTTGTGACTGCGAGGATTTTACCAGTTGTGCTTTAACATCTGGCAGTTTAAGTTGTATTATGTTGTGACCAGTTTGGGCTGAATTTTTATTGTCTTCAAATTATTGAATTCAAGTGATTATTTTCTCTGGAAATACAAAAGTGCTCTGACAAAATTCTTGGATGAAGACATTCATTGGAATTTATACTGAATTCAAACCTGGAATAATATTTCTGTGATTCAACAAAGACTGTTGATACATCAGTACTTCGCAGACCATAACAGACACGTCATCGCCTTTAATTTTAAATCTCTTTGGGACTTGAACTGAGTTTTATTCATGAATTGTTATTACTAGGACTTGTGTCTTTAATTTTTGGATTATTTTTGGATTTAATTCGCAAAACCGTAAGTTCCTTTTTCTCATATTTCTAATTGTATTCTAGGGAATTAAAGTATTTGCTAAATTTTACAAAGCTTGTTGTCTTCACTCTTTTCTGTTACTTATTGTAAGAGCATAGACTCGTACCAAAAAATTGGGCGCTCGTCCGGGATAGGAATTTTGATAAATTATTTCAGAAAGCTTTAGTTTTAGAATTTAAATTCCCCTAGTTTTGGAATTTTTTAAAATCCCAAGTATTATTTCATATTTTAGAAATTTTTAGTGAGATCAGCAAGTTTTTTACAACGTCATCTAAAGTGGTGATCTTTATTTTAGTCCTTCCCAGGAGCAGTAAGACTGTTTGAAAAAAGATGAATTGCTTCAGCTTGCAGAAAATAGGATCTTTCTGAGGCAAAAGCAAGAAATACAAATATTTGGTGGAAAAGTATGTTTTGGAAAATGTGCTTTGGCTTTGATTAGTACGTCTGTATCCGACCCTAACATAACAGTAAAAGAATTAAAATTAAAATACAAGATGCAATTAGAGTTAAGAAAGCTTGAACTTCAGAATGAGGAGAGCGGAAAATGCAACTGGAGAAGGAGGAGAAGCAACTGCAATTAGACAAGGAGGAAAGAGAGAGGAAAATGCTATTGGAGAGAGAGAGAGAGAGAGAGAGAGAGAGAGAGAGAGAGAGAGAGAGAGAGAGAGAGAGAGAGAGAGAGAGAGAGAGAAGAAGAAGAAGGGCATATCAATTTAGATTAAGAGAATTAGAGCTGGCAAGTGAAACGCACATCCCCACTTTACATACAAATTCAAGTTTTGATGTTACTAAGAATATCAGGTTAGTGCCCCCTTTTAAAGAAACAGTTGATAATTATTTTCCTCATTCTGAATAAATTGCTGAAAATTCGAAATGGCCAAGGGAGCATTGGACTCTATTATTACAGAGCGCAATTTTTGGCAAAGCCCGAGACATCTAAGCTTCCCTGCCAGTACAGCACAGTGCTGCCTATGATCTGGTTAAGGAATGCATTTAAAATGGTTACGAGTTAGTCCCTGAGGCTTATCAGCAAAAATTCAGGAACTATAAAAGAGAAGCTGGACAAAGTCATGTTGAATTTGCAAGAGAAAAAAAGAGGAGTTATTTGATAGATGGTGCTTAGCCAAGAAAGTTCATCAAGATTACGAAAATGTAAGACAACTCATATTACTTGAAGAGTTCAAGAATTGCGTCCATAGTGACATTAAGACTTATCTTGATGAGCATAATGTCGAAACCTGCTCGTACTGCTGACGAATATTTCTTAGCTCATAAAGTTTCTTTTGTACGTAAGTCTTCCACTCAGCAGTCGTCTGGTAAAAAAATATTTCAACCTAATACGAGCCCTTCTAAATCTCAATCTGGCACAACTTTTAGAAATCAAGTTTCTGATAAGATTGATCAGAAATGATCTCTTCCTGCATGTACCTATTGCAAGAAGAAAGGACACGTTATTTCTGATTTCTACAAATTGAATCAAGACACCTATTCCAAATGCTCTTATTTCAAAGAGGTCAAGGTCACGGTCATGTATTGAAAGCAATACATTTGTTGGGTCTAATAAACCCCAGTCTGATTTTATTATGGAGAATTATGAACCATTCATGTCGAAGGGTTCTATATCGCTCATGGGTGATTCAGCCAATCCCATCCCTATTAAAATTTTAAGGGACACGGGATTTTCTCAGAGTCTTTTATTATCAGAGTCTTTTATTATCAGATACTTCCCCTTTTTCTGAGAAATCTTCTTCTAATGAGAGTGTTCTTATTCGGGGAGTAGAGAGCGGCTTTGTTAATGTTCCTCTCCATTCTGTAAATTTGTCATCAGACTTAGTCTCAAGACCCATGACAGTTAGAACAGTGTTTTCTTTACCCATTGAGGGCTTTCATTTATTACTCGGTATAAGACATCGCTGGAGATAAGGTTGTGGTTAATCCACTTGTAACTAACAAGGCTTTTTATGGATCAGAGAGTCGATCATATTGAAAATGAATTCCCTGATTTATACCCAGTTTGTGCAGTTACTAGAGCTATTGCAAAGAAAGCTCTTGAGAATGATGTTAATCAGGAAGTATTCCTTTAGTTGACACATGTATTGGTCAGGCTTTTGATGAGGTCACTTTCACTCCTGTTTTGGATCAATCAAAAGGTATTGATCACAGTTATCCTCTTTTAACTACTCATTCTCTTTATTCTAAACATTGTGACAAACGACAATCATTTGTCGTTGAACAGGAAAAAGATCCTGAGGTCTCCTGTTTGCTTCAAAAGGCCATTAGTGAAACTGAAGCCACAGAAGTGCATGTTTGTTATTTCATTAAAATGGGATTTTTATGAGAAAATGGAGACCTCCCTAGGTACCTGCTGTTGACGGGTGGTCATAAATATCAAATTGTAGTTCCAAAAATCGTACAGGAAATTCTTATCTGGCCCATGAAACTCCTTTGGTTGGTCATTTTGGGATTAATAAGACTTATCACAAGATCTTGAATCACTTCTATTGGTCAAAAATCAAACGTGATGTTTGTATATACTGCAGGTCTTGTCATACTTGTCAAATGGTAGGAAAACCCAATCAGTGTGACTAAAACAAATTCATTTCCATTACCAAGAATCGATGACTGCATTGATAAAATTGGAAATGCCAAGTATGTCACCAAATTTGACCATCTGAAAGGATTTTGGCAAATTCCACTGACGGTAAGGGCAAAGGGAATTTCGGCATTCGTGACTCCAGATGGACTTAATCATTATAAAGTAATGTCATTTGGGATGAAAGGTTCGCCTAGTACTTTTCAACGTTTAATGAATATGATTACCTCTGGTCTAGATAACTGTGATGCTTACATCGATGATGTCATCATCTACAACGACACCTGGAAAGACCATTTAGCGACAGTTCGGGAATTCTTTGACAGACTCACTGATGCAAGTCTGAGAATTAATTTATCGAAAAGTGAGTTCTGCCGTGCTTGTGAAACATTTCTAGGACATATCGTGGGACATGGACAAGTTAAACGTATAGATGCTAAGGTCAAGGCTATCTCTGAATACCCTGTGCCTATCAATAAAAAGCAACTGATGCAATCTTGGGTTCTGGCTTGGATTATTTTTGGATTTAATTTGCAATACCGTAAATTCTTTTTTCTCATTTTTCACTTTGAATTCTAGGTAAATAAATTATTTGTTAAATTTTATAAAGCTTGTTGTCTTCACTCTTTTCTATTACTTATTTTAAGAGCATAGACTCCTAGCAGTTGCTTTGATATGGCATTTCACTAAATCTTATTAATCAATACAAGGACGCTGAAACATTATCCGCCAACAAAAACCTTTAAAACATTGTCCACCAATACAAAAATGAATTTATCATGGCCGATAGATCTGTTCGTTTTTGTTCAAGAGAATGATTATGTGCTTGTGACTGGGCTTTGGGGAAGTGGTGCAGGATTAAACTTCTCTGCCTGCTGTTCTTTGTCATGGCATTAACTGATCGATTTATGATGTTCACGAATAACACAAAGTTTACGTAAGATATAATATATGTAAGAAGTGATCAACGCCTGATTATCATTATTTTATCTGCTTCCTATAACCAGATTAGCTGCACGTAACCATTGGGAGTAACCGTGAGCTCTGACATCAATCTTTGTCTCTCTTTTGAAGGACTTAGAACCAACGTGATGCTAAGTGAACGGTTGGATATCAGAGGTAGACGCATATGATGCTAAAAAGGCAGTTTGGATCAAGGTTTTGCTGTTCGTTTGGCTGCTCAGTACATAGACTCAGCAACGCAAAAACGTCGCTAACAGGGCATCCTACAAAACAAATTGAATTACTATGAATTTCACCACATTATGGATACCTTCTACAACTTCTGACAACTCCACGCTCTCTCTTTTACTTTTCACGGAGGAGGTTAAAAATAACTCCACGACAAATTCCGTAGATGAAGAATTGAAAGAGGTTGGAAAATGGCTGTGGAAGACATTTTCAATCGTTTTTCTCGTTTTTGGACTGACTGGAAATTTACTTACAGCTCTAGTTTTCAGGCAAATTGGTATTTCCAAAAGGCCAACCCTTTTATTTCTTTTCGTTCTGGCAATTACAGACAGTGTGGTCTTGGTTACCGGATTATCAAGGTACTGGATTCTAAACACATTCCAGTTGGATATAAGAACACTGTCTTACTTTGGTTGTAAATTTAATGTATTTCTTATTTATTTCTCAATGCAGTATTCATCTTGGATTCTGGTATTCGTTTGTATCGAACGTGTTATTAAGACATATTTTCCAATGCACTTCAGACGAATCGTAACTTATCGGCATGTGTATGTGTCCCTTATTATTTTATTTGTTGTCCTGTTCGGTGTCAACCTCCATTTCTTTTGGACATATGGTATCAATAAGTTTACAAATGGGGATTGCAGCTCACATACCCCGGAATATTATTATTTTATCGAATTTGTGTTCGCGAATGTAGACTTTACTTTTTTATCGGCCGCGCCTTTGATCATAATGTTAATATGTAACATTTCTTTGGTTCGAGCCTTGATCCGTATTGAGAGGGAGCGTGCAAGGATGATGCATGATATCGTCTTTCGTCGTACGCAACGTGTAGGCATGAAACTAACTAAAATGCTATTGGTAAGCACGTTCTATTTTCTCATTGCCACTGTCCCGGTCTCTGTGTACTTCATCGTGGACCCATATAAAAGACAACAGTACGACGCAGAGAACGACAAGTATAGTATGGCTATACTTGATTTCGTGAAAACACCAACTTACTTGTTGCAGTATTCCAACTACTCCGTGAATTTCTATCTGTACTCCCTGACGAATGCTAAGTTCTGGAGGAAGCTGAAGATCGCATGTGGATGTCACAAAGGGCAAGTTTTTTCTTATATGTTTCTGTAATATTTATATAAGGAATACTTAGTGTACCCCTGTTCGGAGGTGCCGTTCCCTACGTCAATCCGTGTCCAATTTCCTGTTCGGTCAGTAATCTTTTAAGGACTTCACTAATTAAAACTAAACTCAGCATAAAGCACTATATTAATACAACCTTTTACATTTTTACCAATTATAAAATTAACTGAGTTCGGGCGGTTAAACTTTGGACCGTTCTCTTGCATTATGAACCACGTTTTCTTCAATTGAACTATGTAAGCGTACTGTGTTATATGGACATATTTCTAGTTATGTTCCTTGTGTCAGAATTGTTATCCACTACAGATACTGAGGATTGTATTATTATTATTATTATTATTATTGGGGGACCCTGATGACTGATTGGCCTAAAGCGCTCGCCTTTACCGATCACTCTCATGTCACCTCCGTCCGCGTGGGTTCGAGTCTCCGGCTCGGCCAATGTGGGTATGTGAGAAAGTTTGCCAGTAGTTTCCTGACGATCGGTGTTTGTTACCGAGATTTTTACGGGTTCTTCCTCCACAAGATAAAGCCTGGGAAATGGCGTTAAGCATAAAACAACAACTAAAACACTTGCTGTAGTAGTAGTAGTGGTAGTAGTATTAGTAGTAGTAGTAGTAGTAGTAGTGGTGGTGGTGGTGGTATTATCATTTATAATAGTAATGTGGAGGCGGTTAAAGGTGAAGTTTTATAAGATCTGATTGCTATCGCATATTTGTAGTTCATATTGTGCAATTATTGCAGCAGCAGACGCTGATAGGGGTGTTTAATAATAATAATAATAATAATAATAGTGTTTATTTGTAATTCAGACCACTGGCCCATGATACATATCCATATATCATGATGTACAAAAGGATGTTATAGTGCGTAACCAAAGAACATCGTATCTATAAGAAGTAATATACATGAAAGTAATTATTATTGCATTTTTTTAATTGGGTGACATACAAGTATATACTACACAGTAATCACACAAACGAATTTAAGGGTAACCCTAAAACCTACATGGAGTAAGATTTGTGATATTGATCTAAAGTCTTGTGTAGCAGCAGTCGTTGATAAAACGGTTAAATATTGCTAAATTTATCATCAAAATTTTATTAGTATCATTTGTATAAAAGACCTAAATTCTTCTAAAGTTGGATTTTTGATGGTTAAATATTCTCTTCGTATTTTTCCATATAGCTGACAAGCTGTGCGTTCGTGCGTGCGTGTGTGTGTGTTTGTGTGTGTCTGTGTGTGTGTGTGTGTTTTGAATTTTTAACGTAGCTTTAACAATTTTTCAGTCATATCGCTACGATATCTGCAGTGTGGCAGTTTATTTTGTTATGTCTAGCACTAGGACATCAAGCCGCAAACATGTAGCACGATGTCCCACTTAGTCACATTATCCTGACACCAGGCCGACCATTCCTAACACAAGTAGTAATAAAATGGAATTCTTCGATGTTAACGTTGCAAATTTGACACAACCTTTCCTCACAGCAAATACTTTCATATCTTCCCGTATTACCTCTGATTAACAAGTTCCCCACTCTAAGAATGATGATTATATAACAAAGATCGCCATCTCCCAACAATTCTAGATATCAGTGACAAGTAAATTCTACTCCCAATGACCTAATAATAATAATAATAATAATAATAATAATAATAATAATAATAATAATAATAAACGATAGTCCGAAAAAATAAAAAATCAAAACGAAAAATAAATATGTTTCAACACAACAAAACCTTTAGCAAAAAATACAGAACAAATTACCAACCACAACTCACCCCTATGCTAATAGTGCAAATCATCCCTGCACATTACAGCTTGATACAAGCGAGCTAAAAACATGGGCGACCTTTAACCATTACTGTCATTGTAGTCATCGTGGTAATTGTTGCCGCCATTCACGGTACCATGAGTATTAGTAGTAGTAGTAGCAGTAGCAGTAGCAGCAGCAGTATTAGTATCATTATCTTTACTATTATTATCATATGAAAAAGAGGCTGTCAGGAAAAATAACAAATTCGCCACGACAAGAGTTAATTCTCTTTCCCAAACAAATCTTTCTTTGGCATGATGACAGTGGCGTCACTAGGATTGGTGTCACCCAGTGCGGTAACTCATTTTCCTGCACAAAAATTCAAAATTTTTATAGACAGTCATTTTGGTGTCCGCACCCCCCCCCCCCAGTGACGCCACTGCAGGGTAATTGATCTCGAAAATAAAATTTTCCAAATATATCTCAGATCGAACACATAAGTGATGACTTTTGGTTTCGTCAACTCATTCCACAGCTTGAAATATATTTTACCAAGAAGTTCAAAGTATTATATAGAACCCTTAAATCTACAATAAGAAAGAGTGATGGGGAGGGGTAGTAAATCAGATTCTATAGGACTTTACGAAAGAGTGGAGTTATTAAGGAATAGGTCCGATCAGTTTCGACAAAAATTAGAAACAATTTTGTAACCTGAATAAAAGAATTCTGCCTGAGTTTTTTTAAAAATCTGATTGGTACAGGACAGAGTTAATGCGTTCGTAAGGACCCATATAAATTCCTCGAACTATTGCAAACGTTTATAAACCAGTTCAGCTTGGTTTCATATGATCCGTCACATAATTGGTTTGATTTGAATACGGTCCCTGTGTTACAGTACACAAGTTGTTGAGAGTAAAAGCTTTCATAGATCTCACGTGTTGTTGTATATAAGTCATACTCTGCTCGAAATAAGGATGCAGATGACATGGAAAAATTATCATGGCAACAATTACTTTCGAGCAAAATATCGATATTTATAATTTTTTCCTTTGCAGAGTATATGCAATGGGCGGAAGCTGCAAAATGTAAAATACAAAATTCAGTCATGTATGTAATTTATAATACGGCATTATCTACAATTCTTAATAACAGCATATACACCAATATGCGAATAGTGTGTGATCGATTTTACTACAGGTATATGTATATATAATAAACGGTTGATTATATTCATCCTTTTTGACAAACATTGTTTTATTTCTGTTTTTATTTATTTTAGTTTCTAAACTTGATCTGAAGGACAATACAGGATGGAATAAAAATTGTTCTTCTTGAACAATGCATGAAATAGGATTCAATAATTTCTGAATCTGAAAAATAGTCTTATCGATAATTTGAATTAATGCAAACATTTAATTGACATCCTAATATTTCTCGTACACTACACACATATTTCGCGTGATGTTAGGAGTTACGTTAAAAATGGGGCAATGCTTATAGCTTCGAATGGATCTATAAAACCAACGTTTCTGGAAGAAAACCTGACAGTAAAAACAATATCGATGTAAGAAAAGATTTGTGGGGAAATAATACAACATCCAGGAGCCCAAAATGGGCAAATTAAAGCAAGCATAGACAAATAAGTATATTGCTTGGGGAAAGTAGGTATTTTTTAGAATTGAAAGAGGCAATCCAAGAGCTAACATTTGTTAAACTTCGGGTAATTTAAGTTTATTAACAGCACACTAATTTGCATAAACACGATCGACAACAGATAGACGAGGATAATTTAACATTTTTATATAATATATATATATATATATATATAATATATATATATATATATATATATATATATATATATATATATATAGAGAGAGAGAGAAGAGAGAGAGAGAGAGAGAGAGAGAGACAGACAGACAGACTGACAGACAGACAGACAGACAGAGGGGTGCATTTCTTACATTCGGAAGCATGAACTTCCAAAAGACATCAGACCCATTTCAATGTAAAGGTGACAAAACATTTTCTAACACATACATACATCTATTATTATTGTAGGAGTTTATAATTCATTTCCAATATTTAAATAAATTGTTTACTTTGATAACAAATTTATCTGGTGCCACATTTGTCATCTTACATTAGATTTCTATCAACAACTCGATTTACCACAATCTACCACAATCCACCACAATCTTCCACAATCTATTACAATCTACCACAATCGACGAGAAATCTACCACAATAGACCACAGTCTTCTACAATCAAGAGTGAAAATAACACAATCGACCAGTATATAT
>JAECUM010087685.1:0-11871 GCA_016617855.1 Megalonaias nervosa | reverse complement strand
TGAGGAATGAAGTCATCACCCGGAATGAACGAAATTGAATGTCTTTACAGACCAATGAAATAATCTTGAGCTAAGAAAAAATTTTCTTTAAAAATCATTGCTTCTTGGAACAAATAACCTGCAGCAGGTTCTAAGGGCAGAGAATTTAACTTAGACCGGAATCATTTCTCTTTGCATTCTCCCAAAAAAGCACACACCCCCCCCAAAAAAAAAACAAAACAAGAACCCCAACAAAACCCCAGAAAAAATAACCCAGAAGTAACAACAAAGATATATCACAATAAGGATGTTACTGATAAAGTAACTTGTAAAACCCATTATAAAAAACAATCTAGCTGTTTGGTCGCTGACCACAAAAGAACGTGTATCACAAAATTATCTAATTTGTGTTATTTATCGTATGAAAGTACCCTAGCTGCACAACTTTTATGCTATTATTTGTAAATGGTATAATGAAAAGGCATGAACAATACCTGAGATGACACAGATAAAATTGCAACTTGGTCAATGGCCCTTAATTTAAAAAAATCAGGAGGGTTCGAAAATGTTAACATAAAGACCCGATATTTCCCATCACTACTGTCATTTGTTTATTCGATCCCATCTCTTGGCAGTATCACAAGTCTAAATGACCAACACAGGTTATTCACCCTTTTTATAACAAACGGCCACTTTTATTGTAGTTATGCCAGTTAATAAATATCAAATAGCATGGCCCATGCCGATTAGGATACCATTTCAGGACGATCAGTTGCAATTGGTTCAAATACACTACAGACTATCCTCGCTGGCTCGAAAATAGGCTAAACTTTACTCACTGTGTTTGACAGTCTTCAGCTGCTTGAGATCTCCAGCCAGTCAACGAGGTTAATATTAACGTCCTTGTCTTCTACTTCGTTTTGTTGTATATTTTAACTGGTAAACAGATATTCGTAATTTTTAAATACTTCTCTATTATTTCATTTGTATCATCTGATATTTATACGTTACTGCATTTATATGAGAAAATATGAACAAGTATTTCTGTTACGTTAGGAGTGCAGTATTGATCAGGAAAAAACGAATTAATATTTTCCGATACAGATGTAGTAACTTTTATATTAAATACTCATTTTGCTTTTCTACCTAAGGCTGAATAAAAAAGAACACACTACAAGATACAAAGTAACTGAATTTCTGCTGAACTCCAAAGAAAATACAGAACCATAGGTTCAGCAAGTACACATCAACATTTTAGTGCGTACTAGCACCGCCCATCGACCTTTGAACTTGATAGCCTAGTGCGCGCTCAGTAAAAAAATAAAATAACTAAATCTCGTTTTGGTCTACTTAAAATGGAAATCTAGAGTCATGTTGTGAACGAATGCACTTTGCAACAACTTTTCCAGTTGGTTTGGAATGGAGAGATATTGCTTTTCTGTCAATCCAACTAATTTCTGATTTTGTATTTATGATGGACTGGACTGGAATTCTTAGCTGGATAAATTCAGTACGATGTAAATGTGGCTGGAGTGACTGGACTTGATGCAGCTGCACATGTAACTATGTTCTGTCATGATTTTAACTGAAATTATCAAGAAAACGCAGGAATAAATATTATTGACTATGGAATATCAAATTCATTTCTTTTTTGTGCAGCAAATTCGGTGATTTCTGTTGGAAATGTAGTATAAATTGCAGTACAATTTCGTGCTGTGGATGAATGTTCATGAACCCATGTAATTCTGATTAGCAAAGATACATTTTGATGAATTAAAGATGCAAAACAGTAAGTATATATTTATTGTCATTGTTATTACCAGCTTTAAGTTGGATGACATATTTGTGCGCCCTATCATATGCTATTGTTTCGAAAAAAGAAATACGGGGAAAATAGCAAAGCAGCTGGGGTGTGAGAGTCCATTTCGCCAGCGGAAAAGGCTTTTTCGTCTTGGCTTATTGGCTAGCAGGCTCCTGTTTTTCAACCAAAACCCGCTCTTTCATTTGCATTTTGTTTTCGATTTTAGTGCTTGAACTGACTTGTAAAATGGGACGTTCCTGAATGAGATTGGATAGCCCTTGGCCTGAAAATGATTTTCTCTGCTAATTTTAATCGATTTTATATAGCACGTTTTATTGTCTGAACCATTTCATTTGCCAATCATTGTGAACATTTTTCCTAAATAAATGTTCAAATGACTATAATTAAAAGTTTTCAATGCTGCACGTTCTCACGTTTGTTGTCATAACGCCATCGCTGGTAATTTCGGATATCACGTTTAGTTCTTTGCTCGGTGGAAAGCTGCTTCTGCGACTAAATGAACTCATCCACATCGTCATCTTTATCACCTCTATTTTCATCCGGTTCAAACTGCCTGCTTAGTTTAACCACAAACAAATCCAATAAATCGAAAGATCCGGCGTTTGCTACATGGACATAGATTGTTTATTTACAATCAAAAGTAGTTCCTAGCACACGACACATGTAGCAGTGCAGCATGGAGAAATATTGAAAATTTAAGCTAATGGAGAAAAAAAAAAGAATATATTATAATTCCCTTTTGTACCGTCTTTTGCTTGTTTGATCCCATATTTCGGCAATATCAGCATGTATGAAATGGCCAACACTGATATGTCGCTCATTTATCCGTAGTACAATGTCAATTTCATCGTAATTATGCCTGTTAAATGATACAAAGTACGATACGCAATACTGACTAGGATATCATCTCAGGAAGGCCAATAGCAAAGAAAGAATAAAATGATCCTGCTATAAGAAGTTTTTGGTTAAAAGCTGGACTTGCGAAAGGTCGGGGGCAAAATAAATAAATTTATCACATAGTTGGTATAGTTTCCCTAATGTATGTGCAGTTTAATATTTTTGATAGTATGACATGTGAACATATCTCTTTATGTGATTCTAATTGGTCCAAATAAGCCAATGTAATTATTGTGCAGTATTCTCCTTACTGATTGGCTGCGATCGTGGGAAAACTTTCTTAACCCCGTCTTCTGGATTTTTTTCTTTTTATTGAATATTTTAGCGGCCATTCTTTGACTCGACTCACTGAAGGGAATTGGGGAAAATGGTCTCGTCTGTTTCAAAATGGCCAATTTTCCCCCACAGAGTTGTGTTATGTCATGTATAACATTATCATATGAAAAATGGCGTAATACCCAAGATAAGAACAATAAAGAGAAGTAAAACTAAGGATATTGCTCATTTAATAGCGAGTGTTTGGGGTGGGGGTGGAGGAGGGCGGCATATCTTTAACATAAAATCTAACCTATATATAAGCGTGGTTTAAATGTAAACTTACAGAAGTAAATAACCTTACCTCTTTTCACAGAAGAATGTGGACAGAAACCGGTCTACCAATCGACTCAAAAAGAAATTTGTTTACGTCTTCTGTACAGTCCACTGATTCAAATAAAAAACTGCAAATATCCGGTCACAAATACATTACAGTAAATATGGGAATGTCTGAATAAAGTAATCGTCTTTTCACATAAATATCGGAACAATGTAATGTGTAGTTGTGAAGATTACCAGTTATGGTGAACGATGACTCTAACCGGTACCTGTATCGTATCAAACAATGTGAAGTGACATAACATGAATATGACAAAAAGTGTTGAAAAATGAAATTGTCTTTATAAAATGTTCTGTTTATTCGGATGGACGCTTGTTCTTTGATTGATAATTTGTAAAAAAACAAAAAAACAACATTAATATACTTTTTCTAGTTCAGATCTGTTTCGGATTATTTTTCACGCACAACAAAGGAAAGGTACATCGTCTGTCAGAATGAACGGAATTTTTCCTTCTTCTTTATATCTAAATAATTTCCACTGAAATAAAAACCATGTGATAAAAAGAATCTCAAATGGGTAATGATTTAACATTAAATTTAGGACACTCGTTAAAATAATGTCCAGCTTCTGCTCGCCAAGGCTCGCAAAAGTTGGAAATTATTTAACTCGTTTCATAAACTCAATATTAAATCATTACCATTTGAGATCCTCTATATGCCACACTGATATTACTATTTTCTTATTGTTGTCATTATATAGAGTTGGCTGATTATATCATCCTCAAAATGACAACCCCTGCTCATTTACAAGCAATGAAAACGAGAGTTGCATTATCACCATTTTATCAGATTACTGGATATTAAATAAACTTTAAGCTAACAGAATCAAAACATGCACAAATTAGAAATATCAATAAGAGCTGTGTGGACAAAGGGAGATCAATATAAAATAATAATTTGTTTAAAACTGGAAAAGTGATTAAGAATCGATGGTTTTTTTTTGATAAAGGAAAACATTCGATCAGATTGAGTATATCTTCATAATAATATTCTGAAACATTTTGGATTTGGAATACAGATTAGCAAGGTGGTCAATATATACACCATAGTGCTTTAAAAAAAAAATTAGGGTCCAACAGCGAGGATTCAAACAGTTTGCTGGTGTCATCATCACTGACGGCTTTAGCAATTTTGGGTTTGTCTCTTGTCCCTTTTGACTTCGGGTCTTTATGTTAACATTTTAGAACCCTCTTGATTGGTTAAATTAAAGTCCATTGACCAAGCTGCATTTTAATCTGTGTCATCTCATGTATTGCTCATACCTTTTCATTATGCCAGTTGCAAAAAATAGCGTAAAAGCTGTGCAACTAGGGGTACTTTTCATATGCTAAATAACAAAAATTATAAAATTTTGTGATACAAATTCATTTATGATCAGCGACCAAACAGCTAGATTGTTTTGTATGATGGATTTTACAAGTTTATGAGAAACATCTTTTTTGTTATATATCTTTGTTGTTACTTTTGGTTTCTTTTGTATGTTTTGTTTTGGGTTTTTTTTCTTTTGTTTTTTTTTTTAGTTTGTTTTGGGGGGCTCTTTTGGGAGAATTCAGAGGGAAATGATTCCGGTCGAAGTTAAGTTCACTGCATTTGGAACACGTTTCAGGTTATTTGTTCCAAGAAGCAATGATGTTTAAGGTAAAGGTTATCTTAGTTCAAGATTATTTCATTTCACTGTAAAGACAGATTGAATTGTGTTCAGTTCGTGTGATGTCTTCATCCTCATTTGATATGAAATCAATTCTAAGTCAAGACTTTGACCACTCAGCCACCGTTTGTCCACCTAGGTTTATTGCCGTGTAAATATACGACATGCTTCTTGCAGTAGGGATAGTAATCTTTACAAAATACTATACACATTAGTCTGTGAAGTTTTTGTCATGAATGTAAACTATAGCTGCCCAAAGAAACAATATCAGGAGAATAATTTATATACAGCATATTCACAGTCAATAATCCTATTCTCGTAATAGTGCTTTGCGATGACATAAAAGGAATCGCCATATATGTAGTATAGTCGTGACGATGAATAACAATAGTCTGGCCTTGGCGACTCATGAAAACTTCACTTGGGGCTCACTCGTATGGGTTCGTATTCAAGTAGTATGATACTAGTGGTTTGTTTTGTTATTGATATAGGACAAAGTCCTTTACCCCACATGACCTTGTGGTAACTTCACTTGTCGGACGTGTGCATGTGATATGACGAGAAAGTCATGGGACCAGGGGCCGGGTGTGGTGTGGTGGGGAGTGCGTGTAGAAGGCTTAAACCGAAGTCAGTAAAATCGAAAACTTCTATTATCATACTACTTGTATACTTCTGATTATATAGGTTTCATCGGACATCAATGAACGATTCTTTGTTGTCAGTAGCCTTGATTTGCAATTTAAACTTTCGTAAAGTAAGCATGAACACAAATTATTTTGCAGTATCTATTTCACTGGTGGTGGGGTGTGTGTGGGATACAATAGAGAGCTACGCGTTTTCATCCAATTTTATAATTTCTTAATAATGTTCTATAATTCTAAAATAAATTGAAAGAATAATGTGTTTCATTTTCTCCATAAAGAAAGATAAATGAAAAAATCCCCATTACCATTGAATCTGTTCATGCACATTTGTGCATGTTGCATTAAGCATATCCGATGAATTTTCCAAACTGTTGTCGAGTTCATACTTTCTACTGATTAATTGGTTAGTAGGATAGATAGATAGATAGATAGATAGATAGATAGATAGATAGATAGATAGACAGACAGACACACAGATAGATGGATAGATTTTGTTATATTTACCCAAGCATTACGCATACCCAATTCCAGTACAAGATTATGAATCTGTGCATAATGTACCAGCAGACAACGGTCGCAGCAGACCATGGTCTACACCAGGGGTCGGCAACCTACGGCACGCGTGCCACAAGGTGGCATGTCAGGGGGTTTTGTGTGGCACGCGATGGGCAGCCAAAAATCTCGATTTTAGCAGTCTTACTCTCTTACTGGTGGCACTCGCTCGGTCATTTTGTAATTAATCCTGAAAAAAGTGGCAGCTATGTAAAACAGGTTGCCGACCTCTGGTCAACACTGTTCCATTGGAATCATTAGTAGAGCAAACAAACCTGCCTGAAAACAACTGTCAAACTGATTGATTGCCTGGTTTAGGATCTTATTACCTACCCTGTTACATGGCTCAGTTATTACCCTGTCAGACTCAAACTTCAGAGGTTGCAGGTTCAATAACCACCCGTGCCAGCCCTGTTTGGCTGCTACAGTTTCCATTTCCCAAGCATGATATAGCCAACAATGTGTTGAAATTGCCGTTAAAGACCAATCAACAATCTTATAACATCATCCAAATTTTCTGTAATATTTGTTATCTAAGTGCTGTGCTATCATTTTAATCCTCATTTCTGACATGGAGATCAACACTTGTTCAGAAATAACAGCGGTCGGCAATGAAAGCTACGTTGTAAAGAGCGTCTTGAAGGGCACAAACGTTGAATCGTTTTTTTTATATTTTAGCTTGAATTTATGGAAGTCAAGCCAAGCTGGAGAAACCCCATCAGAATGTGATTAAAATAATTTTCTATATTTATTCTGAGAAGAATGTGTAGGGTCAATGTCTCTTTTTAGGTTTATTATTTACTTTTTTGGCACTTTTCTTCTAATGCCATTATAGATAGGACACTGAAACTTGGTTACTTTCTTTGAATGTTAAGTAACTTTTATAGATCAGCTTTAAACATCATAGATTTAATTATTGTAGCCTTTTCTGGTTTTGCCATGGCAGTCAGGAGACAAGAATTCACTAAATTTTTTTCATTGGACGAACAAAAATCTCGCTTGATGTATGTAGCTCTTCCCCAGAATCGGTTTAAGTGATCTTTTATATTTGCATGCTCAAACAGCTAGTATTAAACAGAAAATTTGGCTTCTTATTTCAGTTATATCCGTGATAATATTTTTCAACTTTCACCAATAACTGTTAACACTGCCATCAATTTCTTGTTGAATATAGTAGATTTTGTTCACGCATAAGACGCAAGTTGTAATAACTTGTATCACAGCCAGAAGAAAATAAATGTATGCAAAAGTGTGCATAAGTTACTGTGCCCAATAAATTGGGAGGGTGAGGGGGTCAGAAGCCATACTAAAATAAATGTATATGAAGGAGTACTCAATATATTCGATGAGAGAGTTAACAGAAGTTAAATATCTAGGATTAGTAAAGTGTGCAGAAATTAAAAAAACAGTAAGAAATCCGGGAATAATAAAATTGAAATCTTCTTTCAGTTGTTCTACTTTTATGTATAGTGCAACCCCTTTACCATGAACTCTGATTAGTAGCAGTTTCTGACATAGAAAAGTATTATTTTTGTCCTGCTGTTTAGATAATCAATAGAGTTTTAATTCAGATCTCTTTGTTGGCAGCACAGTATGACATCTCTTGGGCTGTTGTGTCTATCCATACACACCTTAGATTAACCTTGGTAATAAAGTTTTCATTTTCATTTAATTTACATACTATTTTACAACTGTCATTTTAGATTTGAATCTAGATTTAATATGCACTTATCTAGCAAAAGGTCAAGGTCACTGTGACTGAAAGAAGAAAAAAAATGTTTTCTGAATAACAACTTTAGTTCTCCACCATTTAGTTACCAAGCATTGTGACTTGCTTGCACTTGGGGTGAGGGAGACCCCCTGTAAATGTTGTGGTCAAAAGGTCAAGGTCACTGATTGAAAGAAAGACAGTTTCTGCACATTAGCATTAGTTAAACATCATAGACTGAGAGCAACTTATGTGGATGACTTGCAGTAAGAAAGAAGCCCATGTATTCTGGAGTCAAACTCATTCACAGCATAACAAGTGATTGTTATTACTAATATTATTGCAGCTTCATTCCTTGGTTTAAAAAATAAAGGTGAGATAAATCTTAATATAGTTTAAGATTTATGCACTTGTATTCTGTACCATAAATGTCGTATAAAGATGAAATTTCATTATTTGCTGTTACGTCCAACTTCATGCAAGCATAAAGCGTTAACTTTACAAAACAACGCCTAGCATAAAGGTACAGAAAGCTGATTAAGACTTGCCATTATATCACACTTATGCCAGTATAAAAATTTGCAATATTGTATTGTGGATGTTTATAATTCTTATGCATATCTATATTTTTGTAATTCCTGGTTACATGATTTTATCTAATTTTTATAATTCTTTTCTATGGTTGTAAACTGCATAAAATATTTATTGTTATAAATTGTGTACATGAGAATAATTCTGTGGCTTCTCATTGGTTGCTTGAGGTCATGTGAATAGGCTTTGTTCATCAAAAATCAATAGCATGGGGTCAATTGCTAAGGAAAGTTGCAACATACAGTGTATATAAAAAGAAAATTAAGCATTTCATTCCGATTTCTGGAGTCATTCACACCTTTTGTGTTCCTGATGCAAGTCTGCAGACATGTTTTATCTTGTACTTAGATATTTTTTGAGAGGAAAAACATTTGTTTGGACTGTTCAGTGGTGACAGAAAGTGCTCATTATTTGGACAATAATATTATTCTGGAACTGTTATAAATTATTCGAAGGAATTCTGGACAATGCTATCTTGATAACATCATGGTTCTTGGAGGACATTACATTTCCGGTGTTGAAATTTATTAGGCATTTTTAATTCATTTTGGACTAGCTTGGATTCACTTCATAATACTGTAGGTTCCTCTCATACATTTTATTTCTAACTTTGATAATTAAATTGTTTGTTAAGTTTTATAAAACTTGCTGCTTTTACTTCTTTTCTGTTACTTAAGTTTGTGACCATACAGTCGTAACAATAATATAACCAAGTAAATAATCAGAATCACTTCTTATTACTTGATTGATGTTATATAATTGTTGAAAACACAGGCCAAAGAAAAACTAATATATTCATTTATAAATAATTTGAATAATCTAATGATGATGTACTTATCATAAATATTGTAAATGATGACCCAAAAAAGGATAAATTAATAACAAATTTATTCAGTGTAATAGAACGTAAACCTAATAAAATAAATTTGTTTATATTTGTACCGAAAAAGCTATTCCATTTAAAATTGAGATGATAGTACACAACAACTATTCGTGTTTCGTTTAGCAAATGTCAAGTCCATCAATAATGTGTACTTTGTCATATGGTTCCTCTATGTCAAGATCATCCATACAACACAGCTCTGAATGTTTCCGCTTCTGGCCCTTTCTCGCCTCTTCTTCTTGCAGGAAAAAAGTATCGCCTGTGTACACATCCTCTGCGTACGTATCCCCTGTGTATACAGTTGTTTGGGTATTTATGTCTGAAAGGGAAAAAAATTATTTTTTAATTAATTTATTTCTAAAGCATAAAGAATATATAAAGTTGTATGTAAACTTTGCACCTGATGAAATATTCAAAAATCTCTAAGTACACAGGATTCTATTTTGCAAAAGTTAATAAAACTTCAAACTATTGTTGATCTCAGGAGGACAAAAGTCACACACATAATATTCTAAGCAATGTTTTGATTTGTATACCCATGTCATAATTTTTATTCATAATACATAAATAAGCCACATAATGATGTCACAAGTTATATGGTCTCAGGCATCCAAATGTTTTTATTTTTTTATTTTTAATAACTTCAGTGCACTAATCTGTAGTTTTATTCAATAAGATCTGGACACTTTTGCAATGTGATAAACAAAATCATACATTTTGTGTTGAAAATATACAAAATTTATTAAACATACAGAATCATACATTTGTGCTGAATATATGATGAATTTATTAAACATCCCCATGGGTTTCAGATCAAAAGTTTTCATGTGTGAATAAAGTTTTTAACCAGCACACTTATGGCTAGTTCAACTTTACATGTACATCTATCCAGAGCTCAGAGAAAGCATTGATATTTCTGACAGAAAGTGTAGACATTTAGTTTTAATTTTAGTCTGTATATAAGTTAGACATTTCTGTAAGATATTTTACATATTTATGAAGAAAGTTTAGAAATGTACTGGCAGAAAACTAGGACATTTATCAGCATAAATCTAGACATCTAATGGTACCAATAATAAGAGAACAATATTTTCATGGAATAAAATGAAGAAAAAAAAACATTGCATTAATATCACTTATGCAACATGTCTAGACAAAATAAAATTAGTCAAAACATTACTTTTCATCATTTTTATTAAAGATACAAAATATAAGAGAAAATATGAAAGAGATATTAATTCTTTAGAAACCCAAATAGAAATGGCATACATTTTAAAACAAAATGAGACCACTGTCTGAAAAGTATACTTAAAGTAAAAAAAAAAGAGTCAAAATAAATGCAATTACCATCCATCTCTTCTTCTTCGATGCCTGTCAATAAATCAGGAACAGAAAAGAAGCTGAAATCCTCAGGGAAATCATCCTGGTCTTGAACCTGTGAGCATGAAGTTTGGTATGAACTTTCTGGACAAAAGAGCTCATCCTGTCCATCCATTCCATCTGGTGCACGTAATCGCTCATAGTCAAGAATTGTGTTGCTATAAAGAAATAAAATGACGGGTCAAGGCAATAAGAAAATAAACTATACTGGCATTTTAATCTTACCAAAATGCAATAAAAGAAGTAACAGCCACGATATTATGCAAATTAGGGCATCTCTAATTTGCATGTTCTATTTTCTTACACAATTGATTTTTGCAATAAATTGCATTTTTTTTAAGTTATCAAAGAGCCATTGTCAGTTAATTTTTTATGATAAAAATTATTATGTTCTAATCAGCAAGAAGTTTGTATTTAATCTGACTACAGATCAGAATAAGACCTCTTCATAACAGGAACTAGAATTTTTGGTTGCTATTTACTTTGCCACCAATCATAATAAAGCAAGCAAGTCAGACCTCATTGCAATGAAAGTCACATTTTTTTTATCAGTGATCTTAAGTGGAAGATTTTGCTGTATATATACTTGCTCCAATGCATACAGAACAAATACTAAAGAAACACAGATGGAATTACATTCAGTCTTAATAAGAAGACTAAGATATTTCAACAAATGTCAACCTTTTTAAAAATGGACCCCAAACATTTTTTAGGACCTCAAGAACTCCTGATCTTCCACCCCAGTCCCGATTCATCAGACACTGTGACCCAGAAATTGCTTCATCAAAGATAAAATATATGACTATTCTATCCTATATTTAATTGCACTGTAACTTTATACAGGTTATGAAAATTTTAAAACATAAAATTAATTTAGTTTTATCACACAAAATTATTTAGGGCAACATAATACATTTACATAATATAAACAGCTGCATACTGCACTCGATAAATCTTTTCCCAAATCTGTCAATTTTTAATCTGTGGACATTACCTAATTGGCAAATAATGATACTTGTCTTCAATTTATTTTATCAAAGTGATACTAGAGGAAAAAAAATCGCCATTGATGCTTTTGCTTGTTAGGATGTTCTTTGGTGAACTGAGAAAAG
>JAECUM010087684.1:0-10108 GCA_016617855.1 Megalonaias nervosa | reverse complement strand
ATATGCATGTGTGTGTGTGTGTGTGTGCACCTTTACTGTACGTTTATGAGCTTGAGCGTATTATGAAAAAGCTGTCTAAAATATACCACGGCATGAAGATTTAAAATGTGAAGTTAATTAAATCTTTCTGCATCTCCTCATGAAATTTCCATTGAACGTACTTACCGTGACTAGATTTAATTTATGTTCCGTATCAACTATTGTCAAAATACCTCATAAACCCTACGAAAACACACCAACTTTTAAAACTAAATATTTTGACTGAATATAATAACAAAACTTAGTTAAATGGCTATTTTCAATCTCATTACACTCGTACCTATACTTGCAGATGGAGTTAGTCACGGATGTGTGTTGAATACAAAACGAAATAAAGTGACTATCGAGATTTTTTGTGTGGAATATATTGCATTAAATTTGGGGTAATAGCACCATCTGTATATAGCTCTCCATTATAAAGACCGCTCCGGTGGCCTAGTGGTAAGAGCGTCCGCCTCGGATGAGGGGGGTCGGGGGTTCGAACCCCGGCCGAGTCATACCAAAGACTTTAACAAATGGTACTACAGCTGCCTCGCTTGAGGCTCAGCATTAAGAGGTTAGTGTTAGGACTGGTCGGCCTGGTGTCAGGATAATGTGACTGGGTGGGACATCATGCTACATGTCTGCGGCATGATGCCCCAGTGCTAGACATCACTTTAAACTGTCACATTGCAGACATCGTAGCGATATGACTGAAAAATTGTTAAAGCTACGTTAAAAATCTAAATCACACACACACACACACACACACACACACACACACACACACACACACACTCCATTATAAGGATGTATTAGATTTTTGTGATTACTTGTTTGATTATGGAAAGTCGTTTATGGGGAATATTCCTCAGCCCGAGTAATTAGCCAATCGCCAGGAGCAAACGTAACAGAGTGCAATGTTGATGAGGTTTCATGACGGCATGGTTTAGTTTCGTAGTGCGTTCAGGTCAGAGCCGCATCAGGGGACCTTTAGCCAAGTAGTCCCTGTTAAAATCTAATTGTGTTGATTAATTGTCTGTCTCCATGTGAAGTATTTGTGATAGAGGCTGATAATTTAGTGGAATAATTGAGAAGGGATTATTTCATTATCTGGGGATGAATTTTATTGTTGATATGAGGGTAAATATGGTGAAGAGTTACAGGCGAAATGAGGAATAAAATAACGATTTGACTGACCTAGGGATAGAGAAGGAAAAATAATTCCCTGTATTCGGTGTTTGAGTTGTATTTATATATTCACGACGTGAAGTACTGGCACTACATTACGGAAAGGTAATAAGGAGAAACCATGCTGTTGTGAGGTTGCCATGTAATTGTGAAGTTGTTTATATTTGTGGTCATGCACTGATTAGAGGAAAATCATTTATAGTCTGAGTACGTTGGAATTTCTACTGTCGAGAAGTCTTGGAAATAAGGGGAAAACAAGTAGTGACTTCTATCAGGATTCGCACCAGGGTTGGATTACTCGGTAAAAAGACCCCTTTGGCTTATTACAGTATGTTTCCTAACTGGACTGCTAGCTTCTCAAGACTACACCATGCACGTTTAAATGCAGATATTAGAAAATAAATACACAAACTATAACTGGTATACTCAGAATCATTGAAAAATTTAGTTTAAAGATATTACGTTCTGAAGCCTGTGTGATTATACTGCTCGGCAATGCTAGGCCTTCACCCACCCCAATAGTGTTCACGTTATCAGCCTGAGCTTGGGACTTATTCACAAAAATCCCATTCGCTTCATTGTTAATATGCAATAGTAAAATGTTGGACATACATTCTTTCTAAACACGTACTCTTCTGCATGATTGCTCTTTAGTATTCATATCAAAAGATCGTCACGGATAAAGTAGATGAAGTCACTAGAGATAATTTGTGATAGCATAGCCAAATGGATAGGAAAAACAATTTTTTGACGTTTCTGAGTTTTATCAGAAATGAGTAAAATGACATTAAAGAGGATAAGAAAAGAATTTTTTTCAGGAAATAGCAGTGTATATATTACCAGGTTTATCACATACTTGAAAACAGACTTAAAAGATTCCATAATCTTCTGGTGCATCTGCGAATCGGATTGGACCGCTTACTACAAGAAGACGAAACATTCAGTAATATCTATTAGTCTGCAGTACAACGAAATATGTATTTATGTTCTATGTTTAGAACATTAGATAAGAGACTTGACATATGTAGGTATAAAGTTTTAATAAAGACAAAAACCTTTAGAACATAAAAGAGATCGGATCCAGGAGACAACTGTTTTTCGAATGTACTTTTGATACCGCAGTTAAGATAAATTTAAGGCAGTTAAGAACTTTATGGAAAGTCACGGAAAACGTGGAATATTTCCTTCTCTACCACTAGTTATCATTTATATTTTCATCTATTATCCGCATCCAAAAGCTGGAGGCTGCTTATGCACGTCTATTTTAAATAATGGTAGTTAAAAGCAAAATAAAGACAATTAGACCAAATAATCATCTAATGAAACGTAGGTAGTAATACATTTACAGGTAGTGAAATAAATGGGGATGCTAATGCAAATATGTTCTGCGTTAAACTGAACCTCTCGATCGTTATTTGTATTTTCAGGTATTTATTCTCAACGTTAAGAGTATTCCTGAGCATAACAAATCTGAACCAACCAACAAAAACAAAACGAATAAACAAACATTGAAAACATTGTCTGCTTTATGAAAAATATAACAGTTCGGCTCACTCATTAGTATTATCTCAATTGTTTTCATCCAGCCATGTAAAGTTGACATGAAGGTTATATATTTCCTCCTAGACAGAAGTTTCCTATCCATGTCTGACCTAGAAATATTGTAAAATAATTTCGGAACACCTTATAGTTTCCTAATACGCACTATTTATCATATATATATATATATATATATATATATATATATATATATATATATATATATATATATATATATATATATATATATATATATATATCCAATAATTTCTAAACGAATTCAACGAGAACGCTAGAAGCGAATCGCAATATGAAGATACTTTCTGGTTGATGATCTTGCAGCAAATTAAGACGAATTCTGCGTTTGCGAAGATGTTTGTATGACTTTCAGTTTCAGCACAAATACGTGACTGCACTTTGAAGGTTCTTTCTCGTCTATTTTTCGAGAATTCTTTTACAGTCTGTACTGTTGGTGAGCATGCGATTCTAATCCGTGGAAAGAGATATATAATGTCAGACATATTTATTTTGTGAAAGCTTTGTTTATTGGCTTAGATTTTCATTAATATGTCCAAATAATTTATGTTTAGCAAACCAACATAGAGTTTCAGTACAATTTCTCATGAAAATACTATTATTGTCTGAAGGAATTTAAAGTAATTCTAAATGACATGATTCTGTATGCCAAAACAGGAAGAGCAAACTCTATAGGGTAACTCATATGTTTATTATGTGGTAAAAGAGTTTGCTTCAAGTGCTTCATAGACATTTTAACTACTATTTGGTGGTCATAGACCTCATTTTCTATCGTATTTCATGTTATAATGACTATTTTCAGCTTTATGAGTGATTTGGTTGTCTTGACACCTTTGGTGCTTTATTATGATCTGTGACGTCTTTTAGAAATGGAGACCCATAAAGTTCCAATAATGGAAAAATCTTTCACTAATACCAACAAGACGATGACTTTGACATTGTAAATTAAACATTAATTTGAACTTTTATAATTATTCTTATTCTTGCTGCAAAGTTTCGTTCTTTAAGTCATGTCATCGGTTAATTTTTGGATGGCATCTCTTCATGCTCTTTCTGTACAAATCTGGAATGTGTTATTATCAGTTTGCAATACGTATAAACTTTAAAGGAACGTGATATCTCCTTTCTTAATCACTACTAGTCATACAACCAGACCTTAATGGAATATGATTCCTCTTTTGTAATAACAACTAACCATACAGACAGACCTTAAAGGAACGCGATTCCTCCTTTGTTATTACAGCTTGCCATACAATCAGGCCTTAATGGAATGCGAAGCCTCCTTTGTTATAACAACTAGACATAGAATCAGGCCTTAATGTGACTCGTTTCCTCCTTTGTAATCACAGCTAGCCATACAACCAGAACTTAAAGGAACGCGATTCATCCTTTGATATAACAACTATCCATACCACTAGACCTTACTGGAATGCGATTCTTCCTTTGTTAATCACAACTAGCCGTACAAGCAGATCGTAATGGAACGCGATTTTTCCTTTGTAGTAGCAACAACATACATACAAACTTTAAAGGAACGCGATTTTTCCTTTGTAATAACAACCTACAATATATGCAGACTTTGATTAAGCTTATTTCATTTTTATTATACTTATTCATATCAAAGATATATCGAAAAACTGTCAGTCATTATTTAGATGCTTAACAAGTCCACATGAGATGGATACTGTTTTATGAGGATAATAATTAGCTGTACTTTATTTTATGATTTTGTTTTGGTTATTTGTGTTGTTGTTGTGTTGATTGTTAATAGCTTCCTTTGTCCCTGTGGGATTACATTCTGCTTGATGATACCACGTTCATGTTTTTACAGCAATGAAGAGTTGAGAATGCTTGTCAATGTCACTCGTCCGATTGTTACGTTCGATCAAGAAATGTCAGCAGCCACTGTGTGAATTATGGAAGAGTGCCATTCTCACCTCTGTTAGCTCCAGTCCACAACAGGGAATATTTGCTGAATAATCAATTTTTCTTCCATTCCGTTAATGCAGTCATAATTTTATTTACAATGTACAAAAGTGAGTGCAATATTTCGATGTATGACGCAAATTTGGCACTATGAAGTACTTAGATCTAGAGACCACAGAAAGCGTCAATACAGAAGTACTGATTTAGTGGCCTGAAAATTTGGGTCTTTTCTACCATAGTCTAAACATACATTGTTTGATTGTTTGCTCTTCCCAACTCTCTATAAACGCATCATAGCAACATTTGCACAGTATGAAACAACTTATAGACATGTAAGTTCCGTATATCTTTTATGGTACTATCGTAATGGTAGTGTAGAAAGATAAAGATAAAAATAAGTCTAGATTATTTGTATTATTGAATTATAAATTATGCTTGACTTTCATCAGAGACCAAAAAAAGTTTTACTGAGAATATCGTATTAAACAATTAGGTAGTACATTTATATCATCTTCACACTCTTCATACTTATCCGTTTTCTCGCTAAACCTCTGCAAAAAGCAATTCCATATAAGACTATGGAATAAACTGTTTCAATAGTACATGGATGATCATAAATTTCCTCTAAATGTTTTTCACATTGTGGATCACACACATTACAGTAGTAGTTAAAGACAAACAAATCAACAATTATGTTGACTCAGTGTATATATATATATATATATATATATATATATATATATATATATATATATAATATAATATATTTTTAATGTCAATTATCGCAAATTTTCAGTTCTAAACCTTTTGACATGTAAATACGGTATATGATAGTGTGCGAAATGTAATTATGTGCTCCATCAGGCACATTTCCATATATCCAGAAAAACTTGCAATTAATATCGTGAAGTGCACACTATCTTCTGTATATACTTTCTTATAAGTCCAAATGCAAACTACACAGACTCAGATATGTCTACATATAAATGAACCGGCAGATCTGGGTCAATACAGATTGTTATGATTAATCAGTGTAGAATACACAACTTTTATTCTGGCCCATTATGCAACGGTAGGTCATGGTGTATATTTGCATCTGGATTGGACTTATAAGCAGTAAAACGGTACATTACTTTGTCATCTATCTCTCTATATTATCTGTATTCAGTTTATGACTATGTGACAAACATAGTTTCAAACGGTAATGATTTAATACTATATTTATGAAACTAGTTGAATAATTTACAGCTTTTGCGAGCCTTCAGTATTAGATCATTGCCCATTTGATATTCTCTATATATTTTCCCTTGCTATGCGTT
The DNA here is from genome assembly GCA_016617855.1 of Megalonaias nervosa. Taxonomy (NCBI): domain Eukaryota; kingdom Metazoa; phylum Mollusca; class Bivalvia; order Unionida; family Unionidae; genus Megalonaias; species Megalonaias nervosa. Next base: position 4,079 of record JAECUM010087684.1, on the reverse strand, counting down.
ATATGGCATGTATGTGGAAGATTATATTTTGTAGAATTGTGATTTTAACGCTAAGTGACTTTTAAAATCTTTCGTTTTATTTTTCTTGTCATTACCACGTGCCCATTTCTAAAATTTGGTAATTTTCGCTGTAATATCTTATTTTCCAACGAGTAACCAACTAGCATCACTAGGTACTTTTATGATCATTTGATTGTCTAGATTGGTCATGGAAATATTGGAGTCTGAATGTTATACAAAAACTGCAAAATGCATTATTGCATTTTTTACAATGTAGATTTATGAATCTTTGCCATATATCGAGTTCTTATCTTAAATCATAGCATATATCGCCCTTGTCCTAACCGCATACATGCGATCCATGACACGAAATTCTTCTTCCGTTCCGCTCTCCTCTTTGTTTTGAAGACACGATGAGTGTGTCTGAATTTAGGTCCATAAAATGCAGCATAACAAAATAAGGTACTTTATTTCCTGATTTAATGATTTATTGGAAATAAGTCTAATGTGCTTCGAAACCATTATACCACACACAAACATCAACGATTATCCAATGTTTTGATATTTTTCACCGTAACATGAGAACAGTAAAAACCCCAACTAACTGTCCCATCTATAGATGCTGTTGTCGTATCTCAACTAATGTTTCTGAAATTAGGACGAAAATCTCGGAGAATATAAAGGAAAGTTCTCTTTGAAATATGTAGATCGTTCTATATCAGGAACATGTGCTGACCAGGTTCCCTTCTGTATAGATAAGATTCATATGCGTCCCACATGTAGCCGTTCTACGTTATTATTAACCAAATGGGTATGAGATTTTTCTCTATAGAATATACATTAAATTCACAAACTTTTAAAAGTAAGGAATCAGAAGCGATCATTGGAAATCATACATCAAACAGGGAGTTTTCAAAATTTAAAGGAATTTATAATAGGAAAAAGCACCATCTGACAGTTGTAAGGCAATATTCGTCAATGTCTTCAAAGATCTTTTGGCCTAGAGATGTCAGTTAAAATTTTATTCTATTTATACATTTTATAAAAAGGGGTTAATGACAACTATCCTTGAACAAAAGCAGCTATTACCCGTATTATACATGTTTCTACCACAATGTATGTACTTCGACAAGAATTGATGCAAAATGCATTTGACCAAATAGTCATATTAAGAAAAATATATTATGCAATTATACAAATACATTCATTTAGTAAACGTGATCAGCCATTGGATTCATCAGGAAAGTAACCAAGACAATAATCGTCTTAAATCATATACTAGTCTACAATTCATTTCTTTTCCTTTTCTCGATGATTTACTTTCATGCTGCAAATACGTACTGAATTCCTTTTTGTGCAATAATACTATCGACGTTTTGGACCCCATCCCCCATCCCCTCCACTTCCCTCAAAAACTCACCAACCAACCAATCAAACTTTCTTTACTTTAAGTCGATTTGATACTCCAAGACTCCAGCAAAGTGTTCCGAAAGGAACTCCCAAAAAATTTCCACATGTCTGAAATAGGTTGCCTATTAGGTAAAGAAAGAACGAAAGTTTAGATGTGGTCAAACTTTTCTACACAACGACTCCTATTACCTCTTTTACCATATATTTCAGAACAAGATGTCTGGGAGTACAGTGATAGAGGATCCTGGAATTCCTCTTGTAAACAGAGCCAATGGGAAGTATTTCAAATACGTGGAGGATGACGTAAACCAGACGACAACCTCTGGCGATGGAAGTATCCTCCATCGCGAAGAGAGCAAGTTCTACAGCATTAGCTACCGGCTTAGCCGCCGGAAACATTTGTTCCAACGGAGGCTGTACTATGTAAATTTGGAACTCGCTCTTACGATTATCAGCATTATTGTCATGCTTGTTGAAACTGAGTTATTCATTGCAGGTGTGATCGACAAGACATCTGCTGCATCGATTATACTGAAGCTTATAATATCAGGAACTACAGTTCTCCTGTGGGTGTTAGTAATCGTTTATCATGCTACTGGGATTGAGATCCACATGACGGACAATGGTTGGGAAGACTGGCGATTAGCTGTTAGGTTCCCCTGGACTTACCTGAAAATCCTTACAGAACTTGTGGTATGTACCATTCATCCTATACCTGGTAACATCCTTGTCCCAACGCATGGCATCGATGGACAGTCAAAAATGGTTTCCCTGGATGCAATATTTTCTATCTTGATGCTGGGGAGATTGTACATTGTAGGCAGATTTATGGTGGTACACAGCAAGCTGCTGACTGATACATCTACCCAAAGTCTGGGCGCCCTGAACAAGGTGAAGATAAACACCGCTTTTGTATTCAAGGCACTGATGTCATCTATGCCAGGTACTATGCTGATCAGTATAATGGTGGCCATATTATTTATCGACAGTTGGGCAATGAGAACCTGTGAGGTCTATTACCACCCAGGGAATGATGCCAGCAGTTTCCTCAACTCTATGTGGCTGATATCCATTACATTTCTGACCATCGGGTACGGAGATATGTACCCGAGCACCTACTGCGGAAGGGTTGTCTCCGTAGTCTCGGGTCTCATGGGAGTTGGTACCACGGCGCTGTTGGTTGCAGTACTGGCCTCTAAACTGGAACAATCTCGAGCGGAGAAATATGTTCACAATTTTGTCTCACGAGTTCAGCTGGACAAGGCTAGAAAAGCGGCGGCTTCCGACGTCATCAAGCAAGCACTTAAGCTTTGGAAAATGCGAATGATCTCCGATGATAATGAACGGAGGGTGAGAATACATGGAAAGCTGTTGAAAGCAATACACGCTATGAAGGATGCAAAAAACGACAAAGAGTCTATAGGAGAGAGTGCTGTTGGGCTGATTGAAATAAATAAATCTGTAAGCGACATCTACGATTACACTGAGAAAATGAAGGAAGAACAGTCAGATCTTAAACATAAAGTCAGTGTAATCGAAAACAAACTATTTCAAATGGATGGAAAACTAGACGCTCTGGTTTCCTCTATCCTTAATAAGTAAAGTCTCCATTAAATTAGTTTGCATTAACACCTAACCTTACTTAATTAAAATGGCTGTTATTAAACGATGTATATCACATTGCATGTATACAAAGCGTGTTGGCTATGGCATTTGCATTAATTACAAAATTATCCCCTTCTCATAAACATGATCAACAGCTTGACAGTTCTCGATCATGAGTAAGTACTAAATTTACGGAAGCATATTGCTATGACTCGAAGTGGTTGAAAAGAACCCTGCACGTTTTGAATAGAACTTTATGATAAACCTGATTGTTAAATTACTTGTAATATCTCGTACATTTAATTTCAATTAAACTTTGGTGACGAGCTTTGCTGGCTTCACGTTAATGTATTGCTAAAATCTAAATTAAAATTTAAAGTGATGTCTATAGAAGCTAAAAATATGTAATTTTATAATTTTTAATAATTTAGGATAAATTATAAAAATAAATTCTACTATTGCTAATTTTTTCTGCAAATATTACAATATATTACAAACAAAGAGTTTTTCCTTTACTATATTTTCAAACTTGATAACGATTCACATGCACGTGCCCGAAGTTTAACCTGCTATTAACATTGTCTTATTAGAATAATATATTCGTCCTTGTATAGACAGCTAAATAGGAATGGAATTTATCTGTCCTTTATTACGTCATGTAATTATAAATCAGTGTCCCAACAACTTCCTTACGCTTGCGATCGCTTTGTGATGCTCCAATACAAGTCTGGCCGTTTATATTTCTTGTATTAAGGAGATCGTACAATATAGAATATCGATTTCTAAACATGGCTCCATTTTGTTCACATGTCTGAGAGATACAATGAATTTGTATCGAAATAATTGTGAAAGCCTGTTAGATGATTCTTTTTTCCTTTTTCAGGTAATACTAGTCAAATATAGAATGGGTGTTAGTGCAGAAATCGTAAATCCTCTTGGTAATTTTCTGTGCGGCATCTCTCAGGTATCCAGGTCTAGGTTGTTTTATTGTGTGCTATTCATTAACATGGATGGGTAGCAGAAGCATTTTCAAAATATAATCTGCTTTATATATATATATATAT
>JAECUM010087671.1:0-16285 GCA_016617855.1 Megalonaias nervosa | reverse complement strand
GAAAACAAGATAAAAATAAGAAATAGGACTTACGGTTGTGAAAACAGTCCAAAAATTAATCCTAGAATTGAAAAATATAAGTCCTATCACTAAACAGTTCTAATTGAATCCAGGTTCGAATCTCGATGAAGTTCCAAAATGGAAGATGAGGTACTGATGGCAACAATTCCTCGTTGAAACATAATTTATAATGTTCTGTTTAGAATTCCAGAATAAATTTCCACTGAATGCCTTTTTCCCAGAATTTTCATAAAGAAAAGCACTTATGTTGTTTTCTAGAGAATTTAAATTATTAAATCCCCAAAAATGGATGAACTTCAGAACAAGCAGTAGTAAACTAATAGGCGGATCCTCAACCAAACCGAGAATTCTCCTATAAACTTTCTATTTTGTAATCTTTTTAAGGAGTTATTTTTAGCTCAAAATAAGACTAAAAATATTTTATTGGAGCAGATGCTAGACCAAACCGATAAAACTTTTCTATTTTGTAATTTTATTAAGGAGCCATTGTTAGCTCAAAATAAGACTAAAAATATTTTATTGGAGTGGCCCTACAAAATATCAAAAATAACCAGTACCATCATAAGCGGTTACCATTCCATTAAGGCCCCTTCATTGCCTGTGGTTCCTTTAAGAGGTCCTTTGCATGATGATGTCTTTCTTGTGACCGTTATTGACAAAATAGTTGATGAGATATTACTGAAGCTATACAAAATTAAACATCTACTGTTGTAACCATATTTTATGATAATCTTTTTCATACCTGCTGACTCTCATTGGTAGAATGTCTGTTAACATACTGTCAACAATACGAAACTCGCGTATTAAATTTTCCATATCATCTTTTACACCTCGCAAGTAAGATCGTATCTGATCAAGTAATTTTTTGTAAGTTATACTAGCTGTTTTGCAGGCATTTTTTTTAGTCACAAGTCAAGGTTCAATTTTTTTACACGCTGTTGCAAGAGAAACACCAACGCCTGATATCATTAACAAAAACGGATTTAATGATGCTCCACTTGAAATTATACCAGAGCTAGTCATTAGCAGTGGTAAATACGATATTATCCGAAGTATTTTGCTATAGTATTTATAACATTCTTTTACACACCAGAGGTTTTTATGATAAAATTTGCAATATTTTACTAGTGCGTCAACATCTTGTTTTGGAATTTCTTCTGAAATGTGATTGAAATCGACGATTTGTTTTTTCATTATACAATATATTATACAAAGACAAAAGTTCTAGTGCCAGCAATCGAATCGAGAAACTCGCGGAATTTATTATTTTTAGGATCAGCTATAAACTCTCTATTTTTATCATAAACATCTGACGAAATATCCTTATATCGTTCATCCGTTAGTACATATTGTTTCTTTAACCAAGCGTACGAATCAAAACTATTTCCTACTTCACTCTCATACAAATCTGTTTTATTCACAAAATTACTGTAATCGATATCTGTTTCATCAATATACCCTAAAACTAAGCTCAACTGATCTAACGTGAAATTTTTGAGAACAAGATGTCGTCTGATAATTGCATATGCGACTACGAAATTTGCTAACATTAATTTCTTAAGCTTATCTAGTTCAATTGTAAGAAGACCAACAGCAGAAGCTACTTTTAACATCACTTTCTCATATGGTTTTGTGAGTATTGTTTTAACTTCGTTGTAATAATTTCGTAGTGACAATTGTCTAGAGTATTGTAATGATGGGAGTGGAACATCATCTTCTTCACTTATATCATAATAAGAATCAGACTTTACCTCCAACTTTGTTTGATTGACTTCTTCAAAAAACTTTTCTCGCTCATCATCACTAAGATTACTAATTTCATCGTCTAAACTTTTGATTATCTTTAGAGACTTGTTAACAATGATCGGATTAAATTCTGGGTCTTTTTTACGTATTATTGGCAAAATTGCGTTTGCGTATACTTTAATAATTAAATCTGCGTCTGACGTCATAGTGACGACTTTAACCAAGGTTTCTTTGTCATGGTAGTACATACCGAGATGTTTAAAAATATATCGTTTTGAAAAACTATTATATAAATCTCTGCTTCTTTTTATTTTCAGTTTTCTATTTTCTGCTAGTTTGTCAAGACGAGTATGATTTTCGTTTATTCGTCTTTCTTCCAGTGTTCTTCCACTATAAACTCGTGCTTTTATTAAGTCTGATTTTATTATCAAATCTATGTTAGACCAATCAAGCTCGAGTAATATTTTTTAAGATATAATTTCAACTTGTTTTTGTTCTTCTAGACAATCATCAGGATGACAGTATCTGCTTATAATATCAAAGTTTTCTATTGCTTTTTTCAGTTGTGGTCCTCGCATATGCATAACGCGAATAAAATTAGTAACATGATCTGGTGATATTAGTTTGTCTAATAAACTAATGCCAGTATATTTCATATTTTGGATTGTTTTTGCTGCTTCATTAACAGCTCCAACATCTTTATCAGGGTTAAAAATATTATCATAAAATTCTCTTACAATGGTTATAATTGGTGGTTCTGACATTATTTTATAGCATTAGATTAAATTTGTTCGTCGAGTGTATATATTTGAAATACTGTCAGTCCTGGAAATGGATGTTCAGCAGCTAAAACATTAACTCGAAAATAGAAGTACTTGTTAACAGTGTTTTCTGTCGGGATTGTAAAATATTGTGTTGTTGAAATGTAAGTGTCTGTTGTGCTATACAATGTTACCCAATTAATATCATCATTTGATCCTTCCAATCGCCAATTATAAATTCGACCAACACTAGAGTTTAATCGGCCTCGCAAATGAAATTGCCAAATAGCAACTGCATAGGGACATTTAATTTTGATCCAAAAATTTTCAACTTCTCCGTTGGTCGTCCACTCATGTCTATCAGAGAAAGCGTAATAAGGATAATTTTCAGGATAATATGCTGATGCACTTACCTCAAACCCAACTCGATTGTCAGTTGCTTTATAAAGTATTGGAATATATCCAACATTGTTTTTAGTTCGTTTTATACCACTAGACAGACTATCAACATATGCTTTATTTGTCAGATCATTAGGGCTAACTGGAACATACGTCGTAGTTATTTTTTTGTCTCTCATGTTTATATTACCCGACATTGGTCCACCAGATTTTTAAAGTATGGGGCAAGTTCTTCTTTTAACTGACCATAACTAACGGCATCAGCATCATTAGCTGGTTGTGAGGTTGTCGGTAGTCCAATTATTTTTGAGTTTGACATAAACAGGTTACCTGTCATTGTATCGCCTGCTTTGTTAAGTTTATTATCGTCCACAGATTTTAGTTCTGCATAACTTACCGCTTGTGTTTGATTTAAGTTTTCTGGCGGATATGCAGTCTCTAAATTTATAATTTTTTTCCCTGACATATTGATATTACCTATAACCGTTCCACCGATTTTATCAAGTTTGTTATCATCCACATACCTCAACTGCGCATAACTTACCGTTTGTGTATAATTTAAGTTTGGTGGTGGATATCTGGTCTCCAAATTTATTATTTTTTCTCTGACATATCTAAATTACCGCTTAAAGTTCCTCCTGTCAACGACAACTTGTTGTCATCAACAGATTTTAGTTGTGCATAACTGACAGCTTGTGTAAGGTCAACTCTTACTGGTGGATACGCTGTTTCTAAACCTAGTACTCGTTGATTTGACATAAACAGGTTTCCTGTCATTGTGTCACCAATTTTTTTTCAGGTAACCCGATAAATCAATCTTGCCGTTTGTTATTGTTGTTGTACTTTCAGCCAATGAATTTCCTGTTAATGTTCCAAATTTTGTATAGTAGCTCATTATTTATTGTCCTACATAAAATTGTCAACATTAGTCAGTTTAATATAACATAAAATTATATAACAAACGATGGCAAAATCGTCGATATTAAACTTTGATACAGAGCGGTTGGTGAAACATAAACATAACAACGAACTTCCAGATTGTCATTATCTTATTGTTGGAAGAGCAGGATCGGGAAAAACAAATTTGCTTATGAACTTGCTTCTTGGTGATAATTTTAACTACGATCGAGTTTATATTTATACAATTAATCCACATCAAGATAAGTACGAGCTACTAAGCGAATATAATGACAAACTTCGTGATGATCTTGAGGCTGGTGAAGGTTTTTTTTATTATCAAACAACCAGAAAATCTTGTTCCAGTTAATCAACTTGATTCAAATGAACATAAGATAGTTGTTTTTGACGATATTCCGTTAAACAATGTAGAAATGAATAAAATAAGATCGTATTTTTCCTGTCGCGAAATAAGAAATGTAATTCTGTTTATTTAGCCCAAGGTTTTTATAATGTTGACAGATTTATTCGGCGAAATACTGGTTGTTTTATATTATTTCCAGGACTGGACAATGTTGACATTAGAAATATCGCGAACGAGCAATGCGGTGATGTGACAAAAGATAAATTTATCGAATTATATCATAAAGCTACAAAAGATAAATATAACTTTTTCTTGTTTGATAAACTTACAAATGATCCAACTAAAATGTTTCGCTGTTGTATTAACATTTACTTGCAGTAAGTTTTTGTTTTCGATAGAAAATTATTTATAATTTTATAAAATTTATATATAATAATTATGGATAAACGAGTAAAGTACAGAAAACATATAGAAGATCTAAAAAAACTTGCTCAATCTCAAGCAGCATTTAAGCAAAAAGTGCAGCAAGCACGACGTGGGCAAGTAACTGCTGCAGAAACAACAGCTACGATTCTCAAACCAGTTACTGAAGCACTACTTGGAAAACAACCTGAAACTAAACCACTATCAGAAGAAGAACTTAAGCAACTGCAGGAAAAAGGTTTGTTAGGTTTACTCGGGGAAAAACCAAAAGAAGAAACCATAAAAATTGCAAACAAACTTGTAAGAAATATTGCTGATCCCGTTGCACGACAAGCTGAATTTGACAGGCTAATGAACAATCCTCTTGCACTTCAACATGCGATAGCAAGAATGACAGTTAATCCAACTGAGATATAAAAAAAAGATGATAGAAGATGTGTCGGAGCAACAAAAAATGATCCAAGAAAGAATGATAAAAATAATGCCTGTTGGAGAATCCATAAAAATTTACAGAAAACAAGCTAGGAACAAAATATATGATACTGAGTATAACGAATTTATTGAAAAAATATTTAACAAAAGAAAATCTAAAAGATCTTGATAACATTAGAAATTGGTCAGAAGATGATTACAAAAAACTGATGGATATTTTACAAAAAGTATATAATGATTTTTTGAAAGCTGTCGAAGAAATTAAAAATGCTAGAGAAGAAGAAGAAATATTACCTCTGTTATATACAATAAGAGAGGGAATTATTGCCGAGACTTTGTATACAGCAGCACAACAGTACAGAACTAAACCAGGAGGTTATAAAAAATGGGGTTTTAAAAGATTATTAGATCAGTATGAACGTAATCGAGATAAAAGATTACCAGAAGAAAAAGTAAAAACTGGAACTGGTGTAAAAATATTTACATCAACCGCCGAAATGATAGGCAGATTAATGCTATTAATATCATCAAAAGAAGCTGGGAATGTTAGTGTTGAAATTGACAATGAAATTATTGATATACTTGATCATCTAAGATCGGAAAATTTATTAACATCTGACAAATACGAAACTTTACATAGCGATTTAATATAAATCAAGGCGATTTAATCGATTTAGTATATCAATTTTATAAAATGTTATATATATAAATGTCAACAACATTATTACTAGATTCTAGTACAGCCGCAAAAGATAGCGCATATTTGTCAGTAAATTATATTCCGCCAATACAACTTGATACTGAAAAACAGTATGAAATTGGACTAATTTCATGTAAGTGTTGGCATTCCATGGCTAACATAAAAACTGGTGTCAACGACGAATTTAATTTTATTCCAAATATGTTAAGAAACATGCAATGGAAATCAGTTAAAATTCCACAAGGAGCTTATAATATCACTGATCTAAATAAGACAATAAAAGAGCTTATAACAAAAGCTGGCAGTGTAGCTGATAATTTTGATCTAACACCAAATTATAACACGTTAAGAGCCAGATTAAAATTAAAAGATATGTTAATCAATTTTACACCAAGAGAAAAAAGTATTGCACAACTGATAGGATTCACTAATGACAGTTATAGTGCTCTTGAACAAACTTTAACATATGACGGTGAACTGCCGGTAAATATAACTGACGTAAACACAATATCGATAAATTGCTCTATTGCTTCTGGATCCTACTCAGCCCAGGGCAGTAAAGGGCAAACAATATATAGTTTCTCGCCAGATGTTCCACCAGGTTCTCTCATGCAAATTAGTCCACGGCAAGTTATTTATTATCCGCTAAATGTTGAAAATCAAATAACAACAATAAATATGCAGTTGACAGATCAATATGGACGACAGCTAGATCTAAATAATGAGGTCATTACTTACTAGTTACACTTACGTGCGCAATAGCTTCGCTATCGACTTCGTGATTGGCAATAAAAATTATGCAACCTCAGATATAATGAAACAGAGAAAAAAATTTTATCGGAGAAAAATTATTGGAGGATTTTTTGGAAATATGATTACTAAAGTTATTGAAAATATTCCGGGAATCGCGCGTAAAGTTGCACCAATTGCACTTGACGCAGGTAAAGCTTTTGCAACTGGAGCCGCATCTGCTGCTGGAACTGCGGTGGGACAAAAAATAGCTGAAAAAATAAAACAGGTTATGTCAGAAATCGCTCCAACAAAAGAAACGCAACGTGCTATGATAACAACAACAAAAAAAATTTTATCACCGAAAGGCGAGCAGATTATACAAAAATTAATATCTAAAGTAACAGCGCCGCAATAAAATTTTATATAATCTAATAAATAAAAAATGTCTGTTAAAAATTATCTCGATTTAGCAGAAACTTATGACACCGATGACATTGTAACAGAATTTGAGTATGTTGAGTATCTCGATGAAAATTCTAATGAACCAAATAAAACTGGTGTTAGAACATTTAATACTGTAGACGAAGATGTATTTCTACTGCCACATAAGGCAATATTAGAAGTTCGCGGTCAGATTATGACAGTGGCCAATCCACCTGTTGCAATTGCAGCTGCAACAGAAGTAGCTCTTATAAATAATGGCTGGTGTTTATTCAAAAGTGCTCGATATCAACTAGCTAATCAAACTGTAGAAGATATTTCAAGTCACTTACAAGTTGCAAGTACAATCTTACATATTATTTCGTTTTCCGACGATTACTCCAGATCGACTGCAACGAACATGATGTGGTTTAAGGATACTGGACGTGCTTTAGCTGAATCAACTGAACTTTTCTCGAAAGGTGTTTTATTACACGGAGATGATGCTGCTGCAGATCTTGTAATTGTAAGAACTTTTCTTATTGTCAATGCAGCCGCACTAGGTATAGCCGCACCAGCCGCAGACGCTAATGAAGTTGCTACAAGAGTCTCACTCATTGCTGCTTGTAATAATCTTGGTGTAACACCACCAAGTGCAGCTGCAAACGCTGTTGCAATGTTAGATTTGATTAATAACACAATTAGCGTAAGAAATATACGTTACAATGAATTTTTTGCTAGAAGAAAGGCACTTGCAGAAGGATCACGTCAAATTACAATGATTCTGCCATTAAGTACAATATTTGGATTTTGTCGCGATTACGATAAAGTATTTCGTGGAGTTAAACATACACTTATTTTAGATCGGGCAGAACAAAACGACTGCCTGTTTAGGTCAGGCGGAGCTGATGTACAATTTATTGTAAACAAACTTGCGCTGTGGGTGCCGCGAATAACACCGTCGATCACTAAAATGTCGGAATTAAATAATATGCTTGAAAACCGCACAAACAAAATTTATTTTCAGCAACATAAAATATATCTAACAGCAGTTCCAAATACTAAAGACTACACATGGCGAGTCACAACAACGTCGACCGAACAAAAGCCACGGCAATTATTTGTTGTGTTTCAACAGCAAGCGCGACGTGGTAACCAACAACAAAATAATGCGATATTTGACCACGCCGATGTTAGACGAATATACGCTAGAATACATTCAAAGCAATATCCGGAACGAGCGATAGAATGTAATTTCGCAGATGACGCTAATAAAAATATTACTCGACCTTACATGTATCTGCTCGACGCAGTGCAAAAATATCAAGATGTTGAAGATGGATTGCAGATATCCGTAGAGGAATTTCGTACACTTTATCCAATATTTTATTTTGATGTTAGTAAACATAGCAAACGGGCTGTTGATTCGACAGCTGATATTGAAATTACTTGGACACTCGGAGCAGTTCCAGCAGCGCAGTTGTACGTGTACGCGCTAGTGATCAGCGACAGATTTATTACGATAGATTCTGTTGGAGGTAAAATGACAGTCCAAGTTTAATCTGCAATTTGTATATAAGATGACAAAATATATTGTAAAAGAAATATATTTGACTGATGGTCAAGTTAAAAAATTAGCAGCTGCTGTTTGCAAAGCAGAGACAGGTGTCATTAAAAATCAACCCTGACATTTCCAAAGGTATTTTAACAAAATTGATGTTGACCAAAAAACAGGCGAACAGGTACGATCGTAAAAAACCTTTTGTTTTAAATTTAAGTGCCGCACAAGTAACATCGATGTCAAAACAAGGTGGTTTCTTCGGTCCGGCGCTATTTGTACTAGCTAGCTCAATAATACCAAACATTTTACCTATACTAGGAACGCTTGGACTAGCAGCAGCGTCTGGAGCAATATCTGGCGCAACGAAAAAAGCAGTTGAAGGTCGTGGAATTGTTGGCGGTGGTATAAAGAAAATAGTCTAAAGATAAATTTTATGTGACTGATAAATATAATGCCACGACGAAGAAAAACAACAACAAAAAAAAAAAAAGACACCGCGACGTCGAAGGACAACCAAAGGAGGATTTCTTCCAATAGCTCCACTTATAATGGGACTAGCGGGAAGTATACTACCAAATCTGCTAGGAATAGGAGGACGTGGACTAACATTGCCGGGAACACGGCCACCCCGCTAAGTAACTTTGATATACTTAATAAGCTAAAACAAGTAAACAATTTTCACGGAGTTTATTCTAAGGATGAACTTACTAACATCACAGGTGGTTCCTGCGTGATAAATATACAAGATTTCAATGACGGATCTGGTACACATTGGGTAGCAGTTTATAATAACAATTATTTTGACTCGTTTGGGTTCCTCCGAGCGACGCAATAAAAAAATATATAAACAAAAAATATAAAATAATATATTATTCGTCCAATCAACTTCAACCTGTTGGAACTTCTGCTTGTGGATATTATTGTATAATGTTCATTAAACAGATGTCTCAATCACCTGACAACGTTAGGGAATTTAATTTTTTAAATTTTATTTTACAGTTTGACAAACAACCTTCTCACGCTAATTATTAGATTGCAATAAATTTTTGTAAAGCTATCTAAAGTTTGCAATTAATTTTATCTAAATTACAAGTATATAATGTCAACATATTGTCTCAAATGTAAAACTAAAACAGAAAATATCAATGAAACGACAGAAAGAACAAAGAACAACAGGACGTGCTGAAAAGTATTTGTGCAATCTACGGAAAAAGAAAAAGTATGTTTTTAAAGAAATTGTCCCCAGCTATAAAGTCGTTGGGAGCTGGTTGCCCTGACGTTATTTTAGTAGACGACTGAAAATATAGAATGATATGCAACTGTGACTCTGACAGAGATTTATGTCTCGAGCAAAATAAAATTGTCACATACTGTCAACGTTGTAACAACAGAGAAATAATTGGAACAGGTATAGACATACATATAGTAATTGGCAAATTACCGAAACCAAAAGGAGGCTGGACATTGCCAGGCCATAAATATACTGGACCTTATAATCCTCTTGATAAACAACTAGATGAAAACGATAATCCGCTGCCAGGACAAGAGCCTTACAATCAAGTTGATGCAATAGCAATGCGCCATGACATTTGTTATCGTGACATTGAACGTCCTGATAACGTTCGTGTAGAAAACTCAAAATCAGACTGTGATAAAGTAATGTTAGACGAACTTCGTGATATGAACCAGACAAATATGCGAGAACGTTTTGATAGAAGGCTGGTACAGGGTTTTATCGGAGCAAAATATAAATTGGGACTCGGAAAGGAATTGTATGATGATCTTGCAACTGAGCTACACAAACCTAAAAAAAAAAGTTTACGCGACGTAAAGTTGTCGCAAATGCCGTTGATGATATCTGGGCGATAGATTTAGTTGATGTGTCAAATCTAGCTCAGTTTAACGATAATAAGAAATATTTGTTTAACGTTGTAGATGTTTTTAGTAAATATGCTTTTAGTGTTCCAGTTTCAGACAAGACAGGAACGTCAATGACTGATGCGTTAAAACAGATTATCGTTAGTACAGAAAGAAAACCAAATAAAATCTGAACCGATCACGGAGCAGAATTTTTCAAAAAAAAATCGAGCAGTTTTTGGAACAAAATAATATCAAAAAGTATGTTACAGGAAACGAAGGTAAAAGCGTTGTCGTCGAGCGATTTAATCGCACGCTAAACGAAAAAATACATAAATATTTGACAGCTAAAAACACAAACAGATATGTCGATGAGCTTCCGCAGATAGTTGACGAATATAATAACACGAAACACCAAACCACCAAAATGTCACCAAACGACGCAATTAAAAATCCAATATTAGCAAATGAAAACATGTACCGCAGACATAAATTTAAAGTTGGTGATAAAGTTAGAATTTCTTTGACGAAAAAAAATTTGAAAAAGGATTTACTTCAAACTGGACTGAAGAAGTATTTGTTGTTGATAAAGTACTTTTAACAATACCTGTAACATACGCGTTAAAAGATTTATTAGGTGAACCTATAACTGGTAGTTTTTACGAGCAGGAACTTCAGAAAACTGAACAAGACGTATTTGTTATTGAAAAAGTTATCCGAAAACGCGGCGACAAAAGTTTAGTTAAATGGAGAGGATATAGCGATAAATTTAATAGCTGGGTACCAACTAAGTCGATACAAAATTATTTATAATTTTGTGAAATAATGTTATTATAAATTTGTTCGTATTTTACAAGTACAGATTTACATTTGATAGTTTTACATAAAGAAATTAAATGTAATTTTCTTTCATTATCAACTTGCATCAAATTAAATATCTTAGCAAAAATAAAATCGTATTTTATGCTCCTTTGCTGGCCAGTTATCTTCAGATTTAAAAACGGTTTGATAAGCTGCCAAAATATTTGTTGTTCGGCAACAGTAAAATTAAATTTTATTATTTTTTTAGCAATGTGATACTTAACATTATATCGTTCAGTTGTTGGTCTGCTGTAATTTTTTCTGTCAGCGACGGCGTTGCTGTTGTCATCTTCATCGTCATTATTAAATAAAATATCATCTTCGCTATAGCTAGAAAATTTGTCTATATCGGTAGAGATTAAATTGTTGTTAGTGATTGTAATATTGTCTGCGACTTTGTCGTTGGCCACTTTATTGCTAGTGATTGTATCACTTGCGATTGTATCTTCCGATTATATTTCAGCAAGTCGTTTCATTAAATCCATATTATAATATACTTTTATCTAATTTATAATAATAATGACCAGCGAAACGAAATCTCCCGATGTGAAATATCATCAAAAAGTTAATATATTAAATTGCAAGGAACTAGCCGAAGCAGTTCGAAAATGTCTGTCAGGTTATAGTGCATATTCTGTTGACGTTATTGTAATGCCTGGCGAAAATGATAGAATATTACTAACAGCAGCAGAAAAAAATAAACTTAATGATAGTGCTTTTATAACATTAAAATTTGATCGCGATGATGTTTTGATGTTTGCTCATAGCTGTCTTACTAAGACAGAATTACGAAATATCATTAATCATCATATTTAAAACTAAATCTATCAAATGTTGACTTTGATACTGCTGATTTAGTTTTACCGTCAGCTACAAATTTTACTGCACGAGGATCAATTTTATGATATTTTGTGGCAGCTGTTATTGATCTAAATTTCATTTCTTCTCCAGTCCCAATATTTACTGAAATAACTGATTTTGGGTCTTTAAAATTAGATCCATCAGAATTAGCTCCACGTCGGGTGTTTTCTTCTTGTGTAACTAGATCTAAATTTTCTAAACGATTATCGGTCTTTATGGTGTTAATATGGTCGATAACTAAATTATCTGGAATAGCACCATTAAATGTTTCATAAACAAACCTATGCGATTGATAACCAACAAAATCTGTTTTAATTCCACGTATCGTCACCATCAAATATCCGCTATTTTGCAAATTACCTAATGCTTTTTTTTGTTTTTCTATTTCTAATAATACCGCGATCGTTAGCCTCATATAAATCAAATACCGGATGAGGTTGATACTCATCTTGTAAAGCTAAATTTTCAATATTATCATCACTAATCGAGCGATTTACTCTATATACTCGTTGTCCTTCTGGAATATCATCGCAGAACAAAGTATAAATAAAATATTTTCTAAACATTTCAGTCATATCTGTGTCATCACCTTTCACTGAAATTATCATTCCAGCTGGTGTTGGTTTTCCTATAGATATTTTAGATTTTATGTTAATAACCGAACCTAATGCATTTCCAGCATATAGGTTATATTTCGGATGAACATGATATGCTTCTTGCTCCTCCGCTGTCAATCCGATATATCTCAGATTTTGTGTCATTATATTATAAGGATTTTTTATATCTCTAATTGATTTTTCAGCTGGCGCGCATGTGCTTGTCAGATTTTGTGTCATTATATTATAAGGATTTTTTATATCTCTAATTGATTTTTCAACTAGCGTGCAACCTAATGTATTTCCAGTGTATAAGTTATATTTCAGATAAACATGATATGCTTCTTGCTCGTTTGCGCTTGTCAGATTTTGTGTCATTATATTATAAGGATTTTTTTTATATCTCTAATTGATTTTTTACGTAATTTGTAATTAAATATAAAATATTACTATATATATAATGTTACACATGCGTGATATTGCCAAGAAGAGCCTTATCAAAGCAGAAAAAATTGCTTCAGCATTTACAGGATACGACAACGGTTACAAATTTGATAATCAAAATGTTTTAGCAAATTTTAACTCTACAAATTTATATCATCTTTTACAACCTGTTATAGTTCAAGAACTTGCAGCTCACAAAAGTATCAAACTAATAGTACAGTATCATATGATTTTATCAAAGTTACACGCAATCGAAAAGATATACTTGATATAATTTTTGAAACTACAAGTTTCGATAGCGAAATTTCTGAACCATATCTAACAGCTAAATCACGAAAAATATTAACTGGAACAAATATTGCCACAGTCGCCGATGAAATACACCAAGAAATAAATAAAAAATTGGAGGAATTTACTTCATCTGGGTCAGGTTGGAAATTTGAAATGATAAAAGAAGTTTTAATTCACACAGCAAAATATAACGTACTGCGAGGTAGTTCTTACGTTGATCTTCCAAAAAAAAATTAAAAACAAAAAATGCTGTATAAATGTTAAAAACAACGACGATCAGTGTTTTCGTTGGGCAATTTTGTCGGAGAGACATCCTCAGAGTGACCATAGCGATCGAGTTGAAAAGTATTTGCCGTACAAAGACGAACTAGATTTCAACGGGATAACTTTTCCAGTGTCAGAAAATCAGATACCAAAGTTTGAAAAACAAAACAATATTTCAGTAAATGTTTTCGGACTAGATGAGCGAGAAAATGTTTACCCAAGATATATTTCAGAGACTGCTACACAAAAGACAACAAATTTATTATTTTATAAAGGCCATTACGTTTCGATAAAAAAAACTTTAACAGCTTAGTTGGCGGACAGTATAGTAAAAATAAAAAAAGAAATATTTCTGTTACAGATGCCTACAAGGGTTTTCTAAACCTGAAAAACTACAGGAACATCTTAAATACTGTATCAACGTTCAAAGAATAACTATGCCAAGCGAGAAAGAAAAAGTCTTAAAATTTAAGAACTACGATCATAAGCTAAATATACCTTTCGTTATTTATGCCGATTTTGAGTGTCTACTTGTTCCAGTGGCAGGTGCAGAAAATGATCCTAATAAATCAAGTACAAGAAAAATACAACAACATGTTCCTTGCGGAGTAGGTTATAAAATAGTTTGTTGCATCGACAATAAGTTTTCATGTCCGGTTAAGTTATATAGATGTAAAAATAGCGAATCTGAAAGTCCAGCAATTTGGCTGCTAAAAAATCTTATAGATGATGTTAATAAAATTTCTAACAGATTATTTAAAACAGCTCCAATGAAAATAACATCTGAGCAACAACTTGAATTTGATGAAGCGGTTAATTGTCATATTTGCGAAAAATCATTGGTAGACTCAAACGGAGTCTGTGATAAAGTTCGTGATCATTGTCATTTAACTGATCAGTATCGTGGAGCGGCTCATAATAATTGTAATTTAAAATTTCATGCACCAAAATTTATACCTGTCGTTTTACATAACTTTCGCGGCTATGATAGACATATCATTGTAGAAGCTTTTGGCAATGAGGAAATTAAATCTAAACTAAAACTAAATAATAAGATAAAATGTATACCAAATAATTTTGAAAAGTATATGTCAGTTACTCTTGGTAAATTACGTTTTATTGACAGTCTGCAATTTATGGCAGCATCATTAGATGAGCTTGTTAAAGGTTGTAGCACTTTTAATAATCTGCAAAGTTGCTTTGGTGAAAACTATATCGATCTGACAAAAAAGGTATCTTTCCATATGAATATCTCGACGACTGGAGCAGATTTGACGAAACTTCTCTGCCCAGCAAAGACAAATTTTACTCACAGCTCAAAAATGAAGATATTACAGACGACGAGTATAAATATGCACAAGGTATTTGGAATAAATTTAACTGCAGAACATTTGGTGATTATCATGATTTATATTTGAAAACAGATGTTTTATTACTAACAGATGTTTTTGAAAGTTTTCGTCGAGTAAGCTACAGCAATTATGGACTAGATCCTTGTTGGTATTATTCTGCTCCCGGGCTGTCATGGGACGCTCTACTGAAAACAAGCAAAATAGAATTGGATCTATCAATTATATCACACGACCTTGTTTGTCAAAACTTGAAAGCTGAAGAGACTCGAAAAGAGGGAAACATATCAGAGAGAGAGAGAGAGAGAGAGAGAGGGGTGGGGGGTGGGGGGAGGTGATTTATCATTGTATTGAGCATAGGCACGATCGGTACGGTACCAGCATGTGAAGATTTTTACTGATGCTATCTGTCATCTGTTATCGTTTCTGCATTGGAAGCCGAACGTGCAACTATTAATCACTCCAATATCTACTGACGTTCAGTTTCTTTGCACACATGGAGAATCAGTTCTTGGCAATATGGAGTATCATTTCTTTGCAACAGGTTACCTATGAAGCAGGTTTGTCCGTACTTGGCCATTATTAATAAAAAATCAGCAACATTTCTTGACCCAAGCAGTGGTCACAAATGCCAATAGCTTTTCGACTTATACCGGAAAAAAAGGAAATCCATTCTGGAATAAAAATTCTATGGAGACTAAAATATAGGTAAACAGTTTTTTTTACAATATGTATCCTAATACAGCTGGTTTCAGGCTTGTAACTTAGTGTTGTGCGATGTTGTTTTAACGTGGAAAGTGAACGTGATACTTGAAAACAGCTGGTTTACTTAATTCTGTCCAGTGCAGTGTCAAGCGAGCAGTAGAATACTGTGGAGAAATATGGATCTCTATGGATATGCACTTTTTTACTATGTATACCTTACAGTCGTACATTTTAAAATATTCTGAAGTTTATCACTAGCATCAACATTCCGAGAAAACTGTTTCGGCAGTTATTTTACTGCATTTGCCGATTTACTCGAAAACGAATCTAGAGATATTTTTTTTTTCTTCTGAGACTGGGTTTTCTATTTCAACCAGTCAGAATTGACTTTTCACAAAATCTCAAGGTCTCACTCGATCTGAACAATTTTGCAAATTCAGTGGGCTTTACCTTCTGGATCAGAACACACTGGTGAGTGAGGTGGGAAGGAGAAATCCGTAATAATTTTGATAGGGATGTGCACAGAGTCATCCAAATTATCCACTTATGTTCCAAAGTATATTCAAATGCATGTACTAGTTATAACATTAGACAACGATGT
>JAECUM010087669.1:0-10416 GCA_016617855.1 Megalonaias nervosa | reverse complement strand
TATATATATATATATATATATATATATAATTTCTTGTATTTAAACTGACTTCTAAACCTTCTGATCGCTTCTTTCTATCTAAAAGGACAACCCATGTCCCAAATAAAATATCGAAAGTACATTTATTCATGAAATGTTTTAATTCGTAACTATTTCAATATTTCGACATGATAATCAAGATTATCCAAAACAGAGAGAGAGAGAGAGAGAGAGAGAGAGAGAGAGAGAGAGAGAGAGAGAGAGAGAGAGAGAAAAGAGAGAGCGAGCGTATGTATATTTAACTGGCCAGAAAGCGGCTGATCAAGAAATTAAACAGGGCAAAAGCGGAATAGACTTAATTCTAACAGTGATACTCCATCATTTGTAACACAGCGGTATGGCTGTAGAATAAACCTGGGTCAATAAAGAGAGACACTTTCTACACAAAGGCTGCCAAAAGTAAATTGGTCAAAAACTGACATAATCCACACTTTATATTTGATTTTGTAACAATTAGACGATGGATTCGCATGGGGCCAATTGTGACAAATTCTTTGTGACCATTTGATTAAGAAATTAAGACGCCTAGAGTTCGGAACCCATTCTAATCCATTTCTAACTAGCAGGTACAAGGCTGATTGCTACAATCAAGTAACAAAAATGACACAATGCTGCAAAAACAGATGACTACAATTTTACATTATCTAAAAGTAGAAGGTTTTAAAATAGTGCAACCATGTAGCTTCCGAAACCAGTTACATTTGTATTTAACCAGTAAAATATTATCATTATGTCACTATTTAAAAAGATGACATCTTACCTTTGCCTCTCTTTGCATATGTGTAGCAAGAATTGTTATCAGAATTCTGTTCATGGTTTCCAGAAAATTTGGTTCATTTGCAATATCATATGTGACTTCGCGAGTACAGTCAGAAAAGTTCAGTAAAGCAAGCAAAGCTTTTGACATTCCTGTGTATTGGTGATTAACAACGTTTCCATTTTCATTTTTATAGCCCCTCTGCCAACTGTCCATTATCACTTTACACATTACACTGGTAGATTTTGACTCCGAGAGCCGTTGCCCTGCTTCAATGTGATATTGCTGAATAACGTCATATGGTAAGGTGCCTATACTTCTAATATTAAAGTATGTTGCAGAGAAAACCTCAAGGCTCTTCAGCAAATCGTCCTTCCAATTTCCATTCTCTGTCCGAAAGTCTGCAACCTGTTGTATAAGCTTGATTCTATCAATTGCTACATTTAGAGCTTTAAATACATTCTCTTTCTTGGTCTTAATTTCTTCTTCTGTTGAGTCCTTCTTACTCTTTTCCTTCCCATCAATCTGTGACATTTTCTCACTTTCTAAACTCTGTTGTACCACTATTTTATGCGGGGTGAAATGTTGTGTCTCTACTTTCTGGGGGGTGGAAGTTGAGCTTGTTTCCCTAGGGCGAGCCTCACTGTATTCCACGGATGCTGAGCATCCCATGGTAATGATTAAATCTACTTGATGTACTTAGAGCAAACATTTCATCTGTAAATAAAGACACTGGAATTATAAATGCATTAAAGTGAAATATTTCATTCTTATGACCAAATTTTGTCCCTACAAAAATCAACGATTCCATATAGATAAGTGGGGTCCACCTGAAAATAGTATATCTATAGATTTAAATAATAAGGATTAGTAATTATTAACCCATTACCATTATTTCCATCCCTTTGTTCCCCTTTCCAGGTGTTATTAATCCACTCATTCAGCAGTGGCGTAGCGAGGGTACTTAGCGCCCTAGGACAAAACATAAACTTGGCGCCTCCTTCGAGTGTATCTGAGATAACGAATAGTTGTATTTTCCTCAATTTGGCGCCCCTGGCACATGGCGCCCGGGGACAACTGTCACCCCCACCCCCCGCCCTCCTCAAACTACGCCACTGTCACCCAGTCAGATAAATGTAAAAAAATGTTCGATTGCCCAGAATAAAGTCTACAAAATATTATAGAAATAAAAAATACAATATTAGCGAATAAATTTGAATGCATAAAATATGACTTTATGTGACCCTTCTAAAACCAAATCTTGCAAGTACACCGCAATGGGTACAGCGTATTTCGGGCCTTCGTGCAAATCAACAAGCTGTGTAAAACGCAGACACCGAGAATAATCGGAACATGCATTACTATGCCATTTGGAACATGCACTACTGTGCCATTCGGACTATGCATTATTGTGCCATTCCTAACTTCAAGACTTGACAAGAGGTATATTTTTTTTCATTTCCAGTAAAATGACATTGTCAACGCACTATTTAGCTGGCATTTTTACTCAAATAGAGGACGTTCTATCATTTTGAATTAAATTTCGACCCAATATGGTTCGGTTCTGTTGCTGGAGCTGCGTTCTCGTAATAATCATGACACAATTTAGTATTCACGTTTGACTGATGAAATTGCCCACAACCTTTAGATGGTATGATTTCATTATAAGTCATAAATCACCTTACCCTTTAAAAATCAACATCATTCCCCCATGAAGCAATCATATTAAAATTAACAAAATGCCGAAAAATGGTCCACGGAAAGACTTGCAGCCATTATTGATTAATTCGTGTTCATCGATATATGGAGAAAATTTATAAATACGAAAGATGACTGTGTTTGTTTTTGCACAGAAAATTTAGTTATATTGACAGTGCTAAATCTGAAACGTTTATAAGCAAATTTCCAAACGTTTCTACTATGCAAAAAACCAAAACAGTGCTGTTTAATCGGACCGATTCAAAACTGAACTTTTCTCCGGTCCGCACTTTAGGTTTTTAGACAGTTTTGATACAAGTGAATTGAGTGGATATACTCAGTGGTCTAAAACAGAAAGCAAAGATATCTCCGTAAGAGCTATGAGTTTGGCGTTTTTGTAACAAAATTGTATTAATCCTTTCATAAGTATCATTCAATCTGATACAGATTGCATAAATTGGTTAAAGTCGAGAAAACTGGTTTTCAAACTTATGACGACACTTGTTGCCGAGTGTCGTATGTTCCTCTATCAATTCAAAGTTTGATACTAACGACAAAATTGACATGTTCGCATCGGAAATTACTAACAGGTGTACTTCGAACAAATATGTTTTAATTGGGGATATTAATGCCAGAATTCACAATATAAATAAATATCTGGAAATATTAGAGTTCCTTCTCGAACATTTGAATTATTGGTGAAGATTATGCACAGTTTTCAATGATACCACAAAAATTATCGACGAATATAAATTGCATAAGAAACAACACTGGACCGGGAAATTAACAATGCTGGGAAAATTATGGTGGACATATTTAAAAATAATAATCTCATTATATTAAATGGAAGATATGGTAAAGATATGATTGTTGGTTCAACAACGTTTCGAAATACTTTTGTTATTGACTATTCTGTCATCTCGATCGAAGCTCGGAAATATATAAATATGTTTTGCATTCATGAACTTTACCCGGTTTATACTGACGGTAACTCATTCTTACTTAGTGGCATTATTATTATTATTATTATTATTATTATTATTATTATTATTATTTACAAAACTGTGCAAATTTTACCAGATCGATAAAAATTATATCAACAGGCTGTATTCATCGATCGATTCATTATTCAACGATTCAATAATACATGGTTTGGAACTAAATGCCAAAAGGCCAGCAGAAAATATAACCTACCAAGAAAAATGCAATACAAAAAACGAACGCATACAAATAGAATAAACCTTGTCATCACAAGTAAAATCCACAAAAACAAAGAACTTTATATAAACAAGGAAAATAGTGTTACGTATATGTAATTAAATTGCTTGTGTGTTAGTTTTAAAATTCTTTTTTATTTTATTTTTTGTTTCATTACATTTTATTATAATGATTATTGTAGGGATTCAAAATTCTTTTTCAGTAAATGTTGTTTGTCTAAGACGTAAAACGTGTTACATGAGAATAATTTTTATTTAACTTAATTCGTCTTGGGTTGGGATGTTCGTAAACAGGAAGTTAAAATTTTTTGTCAGTATCAAGGCCATACTTTGCTTGCGTGATCACCATGTGTAAACAAAGTTTTTTTTTATTATTGGTTCTTAAGTGGGACTACACTGGTGTACGTGATAGATCTCTTGTAGTAAGAGACCACATGCCCCATCTCGCGAGAATGAAATGATGTTTTTGGGGTTTAAATACGCATTCTTAACGTTTTTCTGTCAGAGTTGTTTTAACATCTTAAAGGAACAAGGTGTTTTTTTCATTTGTTGCCAGATTGTTTGTTTTTCATCTGTTTTTTGGATTTAATAATTCATTCTCCTGGAAACTCAACAAGTTGACTTTTTTTATAAAAAAAAATTGTGAAAGATATTCATGGAAATTTATTCTGGAATTATTCGGAAACAAAAAGTGCGATTCAACTGAGGAATTGTTGATATTCGTACATGGACCACATCTGACGTCATCGCCTTCCATATTTGTATGTCGTCGAGATTCGAACCTGGATTCTAATAGAACTATTTAGTGATAGGACTTGCATTTTTCATTCTCAGGATTAAATTTTGGATTATATTCATAAACCGTAAGTCCTATTTTCCAATTTTTACATTGTTTCCTAGGGAAATAAATTATTTTGCTAAAATATACAAAGCTTATTGACTTCACTCTTTTCTTCTGTTACATTTGTACGAGCCTACACGTAACAATAGTTTTACACAAAAATAAATTGTGGAAAATGAAAGGTAAAAAAGCAAGGGATTATTGGGAAATTCTAAATAATCTAGGAAAACAAGCTGTGGGAAAAAGTTGACCATAAAAAATTCTATGAATTTTGAAAAACAAATATTGAAAATGGAATTGAAAAAGAAATATTCTGAAGACGACATAAATATTAACAAAGATGACAACGATGAAATTCTTAATTAAGCAATTGCTGAGTCAGAAATTATCAATTGCATCAAAAGTCTTCAGAATAACAATGAATGATAATGTATTAAACGAATATATAAAATGCACCTCTGACATGCTTATGCCCTTTTATGTGTCTTTTTAATATAATATCTTACAGGAGGCTGATTCCAGACGTTTGGCTTTAAGGAATAATCAGACCAATATATAATGGGAAGGGGGGCCCGTGTTCACCTAATAATTATAGACCTATCACGATTTTGAACTGCTTTAGTAAACGTTTTACATCTGTTTTTCAAAAAAGACTTCAGGAGGTTTTCGATTTTCACGACGTTGTTAAAGAAAACCAAGTCGGATTCAGACCAGGGTATTCAAGATATATTTTATTTATCTTCACGCTTTTTCTGAAATTTAAAAAACTTGCAAGATGAAATTATTTTGTGCTTGTACTAATTTTAATAGCGTTGTCGACAATCTTGGGAAGATAGGGTTGTGGATTAACCTGCTAGACAATCTGATTTATCATTTATCTAAACGGCTTAGATATCTGTTAGAAAATGAGTGCACTAGTGTGCTGTTACATATATCTGATAACTATACTTTTCTTTCCTTCAAATTTTATACTGCTTTATGTCGATGACACTGTTATATTTTATGCTAAGGAAAAATCTTTCTAACATAATTTAAATGTGTTTCACGAATACTCGGAGCTATGAAAATTGAGGATCAATTTTAAAAACCAAAGATTTTCATTGCTGGCACAGGAGAATGTGACAATTATAGATTTACGATTGGCGATAATGAAATAAACATCATGTGCCAAATTTGAACACTTAGATGTAATTTATTTCTAAATTCGAAGGTTTGTTAAGTCAGTTAGTTCAACTTTGATCGAGCTAGAAAGACCCCGAATTTACTTTACCGAAAATCTGATGCTTCAATCTTCGCATAAGACCTGCAAATGCATCTTTTCGATCACACTATATTCCCAATTTATACGTGTGTGACGTTTGAGGATTTCAAGATACCACAATTATTGAAAATTTGCATATTGAATTTTTAAGAAGCACCCTAAAACTGAAGAAATGTACTCCTACTAATTATCGGATCACGAATAAGTTTTTGTGTGGCCTGAGATTTACTTTTATTATTAATAAAACTTTTGTTCTATTCTGTTTTCCGCTCTTCTCTGTATGGATGCCATCGACTGATCTGTATACATTAGATAATGAAGTATCTATTCAATTTTTGTATGTTCACAATTAACCCTATCATTTAACTGAGAGTGAATGAACTGAAAGAAATGAACTGTGCAATTGAAATTGGACAGACATTCGTGTGACAAATGACAACGATGTTACACCAAGAGAACAAATGCATAAGCTTCAGTGGATGATAATTAATATATTGTTTTTCACCCTTGAAACGGTCGATACATATTGTAAGTTTGCGTCAGATGAGACCATGACATGGTTTACGTTCTTTCAATTACAAGAGGTTTACAAAATAATAAGCATTCAATGAGCACATTTTCCTTTCACAAATAAACAACCTTTTGTTCCAATCCCCGAGGAGGCCGTGGTTTATTCAGAAATTAATTGCCTTTGTATATGATATTGATTCATACTTTCGACATAACAAACGGCGCTAGTTGCTGTAAATAGTTACTGTAAATATATATAATAACTAATCTTTTTGAGGGCATGGTTTGTAACAGTTCACTTACAATGTCGGTTTTTTAAAGCTACCATGTCGTAGCCTCAGCGTGGTTGAAGCTGCGATATGATCCTATACTTTACAATGGCGCACTTAAAACTATTGTCAAAGACAAAAAGATGACCGTAGTTAAAATCTACTACCTCAGTAGAGTTATATTATTTTCGGGGAGTTTGGCTAATGATAAAGGTATTAAGACTATATCAGGTAAATTATATTGGCATGTTTACGCTAACCATACTTTGTCGACCATGACAGATAAAACGAGATTCTCGCGGTAATTATTCTCTTTAAAAAAGTTTTCTATGCCATAAAGTTTTCTATGCCATATATGGATATTCTACGATACGTTATTCAATGAATACCTTATACATGTATACAACGATCTGTTTACGTTTCCAAATAAGGCAGCAATGTCCTTATATGGCACACGAAAAACGAGGCTAAACACGGAAGTAGTTATCAGTTGAACGAACATGGCAGACGATCTAAAAGAAAATATCCAATAAAAGAAGGTAAACGATATTTTACACATATTTCTACAATGATATGCATCATTTCTGGCATAACAAGCGGACCATGTAATTGATTTCAGTATGTGTAAGGGGCATTTTCAAAATTCTTTTATAGTGGGCACAAAAAGGTGCAGAGTGGTAGAACACAGTCCACGACGTATGGGTACTAATATTAGTCCTATTCAGAAATGTGTTTGTCTCAAATTAATTTAAATTTACGCAGAAGCTCTCAAAACAAGATCATTTATAACCGTATAAATATCCTTAAAAAAGCGCATAATTGTTTTCAACATATATTTTCAAGGGACAGGGGCGACAAGAGGCGGGGCGGGGGTAACCTGGGATATATCCCCGGGGTCCGGGCCCGTAAGGGGGCCCGAGCTGAACAACACTTTTTAATTTATAAAAGAAAAATTTTGTTTGAACAAGAACTAGGAGAAATCTGAGTGTTTCTTACCCGGGGGGTCTTTACGGCCTTGTCAAGGAAATATAAGAAGTTGCATTGATAATTTGAATGGACTGCTGAACATTAATGCGAAATATTTCATATTTACCAGTAACTTCCGGTGGTTGGTGGTTCTCCCCGGAATATTTCCGGGTTCTTCCATTAGATATACTGTTCGCTATGTTTAGCCGTGTATTAATATTACGAGAGATTACGAGAGAGAGAGAGAGAGAGAGAGAGAGATTGTGTCTGTGTTATTCTCTTTATCATGATGTTCTGGCACATTACGTACTAATCTATTGAGATGAACATAAATAACAGTTCACATTTTCCCTTATATCGTATCGATGATATCACTGGACCCCCCCCCCCCTTTTAACATAAAATTATCAGCGCATCCAGGCGTTACCGAGGTGGAACATAAAATGTCGGGTGAAGCAACTAATTACGCCCCGAGCAATATATAAACAAGACAAGATAACTTCGAGAGATACGATTATCTACGAAGCTTTGTAGCCGTTTGTCTATACCTTTACGTCCTCACCATTTTGTCTTACCACCAATGGCAGTTGCTGTTGTACCTGTCAAGACTCATATATAGGCATATTTTCTATGCTCTGCTATTTTATTTATAAATCTTACTTTATGTGCATCTCTGTACGAAATTTTTTAATAGTAGAAAAGTTAGTGCCTGAACGGTAAAAAATATTGTATGGTTTATAAGGAACATTAAGACGGAAGGACACAAAAAAATTTAAATCCGATTATCTTCAAAGATTTCTACTCGGTCTGTTTCTAAACTGGATTTTTATTGTTCAACCTCGTCGAAATCCCATTGCAGGTTCTATAGAAGATATTCCGGAAAATTAAGTAAGTCTAACCTGGTTAACAACTTAACTAATTTCAAGTTTATATCAAGAAAGCAGAAAGCTATAGTGTTACGACCATGTAGTTTAATTATTTGTGTGTTAAAATTTGAATTCTTTTTATTTCATTTTTTGTATCATATTTTATTATGATGATGATTTTCACGGGATCTGATATCTTTGAAAGAAATATCATATTTATTTAGAGCGTAAATACAACTCTCGGTTTTCGTAAGCACTATTTTGAGCTTGTCGAGTTGGCAAACATCACGCGTAAATGATTGGTTATGGCCAAAGTCATTTTCTGACTTAGCATGTATTGCGATTGTTAGATGATGAAATAACCACGCGTTCTTCGTGCGCGTGCTTGAAATGAAATATTAGTTCGGTTTAAAAACACTTAGGTCTCTGTGAAATAGTCAGAGTCGTTCTTATACCTTGTGACGAAAGTATTCTTTTTCTTGCGCTGGAAAAGACTTGTTTATATTTTTACATCTGTAGAGCTCGAGATGTGTTTTGTTATAGATGACAGCTATAGAAGTTCATCTACTTTTTAGAAAATAATAATTTATTCCCTGGAGAACTACACAAGTGGTTCAGGACAAAAACATTCAGTGGAAATTCATTCTAAATTGGAACAGTTCAAATTGTGGTTCAACGTGAAATTCTGGACATTTGTGTAAAGACTTCATCTGATGTCATCATCCTCCATCATGGAACCACGTTGAGATTCAAATTAGATTCACTTAGAACTGTTTATTAATAGGACTCATATATTTTCACAATTCTAGGATAAATGTTTGGATTTTCTTCACAAACCGTAAGTCCTATTTGATATTTTCACCTTTTCACCGTGTTTTCTAGGGAAATAAATTATTTTTGTTAAAATTTACAAAGCTTGCTGTCTTCACTCTTTTGTTTTGTTACTTTAAACGAGCCGATACGTAACAATAGTTCGAGAATACATTTTTTCGCTCAGATTCGTTCAATATGCAAAGTTGGTTTTATCTTCTTTACAGTTAAACCCCAAACTGAAACGTCACTGTTATGAAATCGACCCGACTAACCACATTTTGAAGAAAGGTAATTGACCGTGTGAAACTACGTACTGCTCTTATGACATTGCTATAATAATAATTGCTGTTATACAATATGCATCAAATACAAATGTGTGTGTGTGTGTGTGTGTGTGTGAGAGAGAGAGAGAGAGAGAGAGAGAGAGAGAGAGAGAGAGAGATTGCTTACTTGTTGAAGGAATACTTCTTTGTATATCTAAGTGGATATCTAGTTACTTCATTATTTGTATCGATTTTGATTTCCACCGAATATATGAACTCACTGGATGTCTCCAGGCTGTCGTTGCCAACAACAAAGCAGACGAGTCCACTTTTATAAATCGGAAAGTAATTAAGACGTTGATATCAATCTTTTGGGTCATCCACAAGCTTTTCATATTAATTGCAATACTAACAACAAAAATTCTATTGGGTTTAAATGTCATCTTTGCTTCGACTGTTTGCATTGTACGACCAAAATCTGAAGAAAACTTGCATTATTCATTCATGCGTTAACTCCCACTCCCTGTCATTAGGCTCGTTAAACCTTGGAATACAATTACGTTCTATACAGTGAGACGTGATGTAGATCGATAGTCTCAAAAATCTCTCTCTCTCTCTCTCTCTCTCTCTCTCTCTCTCTCTCTCTCTCACACACACACACACACACACACACACACATATGATAGATTTGCTTACCATCAGGATTAAGTTAATCATTATACCTGATTATTATTGTAACTAATACAGTTCGGTATTTAATCATACATTAATGCAAATAAATAAAATTCGATAAACAGTTAGCTTCATTTATTAGCTTCATACCTTTTTAAGCACACTTTGTGCCACCTTATGTTCCTATTTATTAAATCCGCTATGCTCTGTAAATTCTCTTGTTGTTATAAGTATATATGTATAT